>CACVCL010033961.1:0-5000 GCA_902729485.2 Mus minutoides | reverse complement strand
AGTAGGCCTGGAAACCCAGCCCTGATGATCTCAGCTGCCGTGCAGCCAAGCTGGCTGCTGAGAAGACAGAGTCAGCTGGGTTCATTGGGAGGCTCAAAGCTGGAATTCTGAATGCCGACCAGGCCTGCAGTCCCCACTGCGTCGGGTTCCCTGTGGCTCTCTGTGTGTAGCAGTGGCGTGGCCTCAGATGCCCCCACCTGCAGCTGGAATTACAGGCAGTTGTGAGCTGCCTGGTGGGTACTGAGAAATGAACTCTCGGGTCTTCTCCGAGAGCAGCAAGTCATTTTAACCACTGAGCCATCTCTCTAGCCCCAACAGTTGTCTTTGTATTGTTGAGTTACGAGAATTTATTTTTAAAGTTTTTTTTATTGAATTTAATTGTGTGTGTGTGTGTGTGTGTGTGTGTGTGTGTGTGTGTGTGTGTGTATACGAACACCATGTTTACATCACAGGATGCATGTGTAGGCAGAGGACAGCTAATAGGAGTAGGTTCTTCTTTCTCTATATGAGTTCTTGGTGATTGAACTCAGATTGTCAGACTTGACTATGAGCACGTTTACCAGCTGAGCTCTCCTGCTTATTTTTATATTCTAGATGTTTCTTATTAGATAAGGGGCTCGCAGGTATTTTCTCCCTTCTGCAAGCTGTCTTTTCTTGCCCTCCATGTCTCCCTGTGAAGCAGTTTTTAATTTGACGGAGTCCAGCTTATCCTGTGCGGTCCATATCATCTGTGTCTTATTTTGTATGTCGTTGAGCCCTACGTGCTAATAATCAAGTGGGGCTTATGAGTGAGTCTTGGAAGGGACTTAGCTGTTCTGTGGGCTCAGTTGGGTGACCTTGGAACTCATTTTAGCTATGGGCGACGCTAGCCTTGCAGCCCAGCAGGGCTTCCATTGTAGATAGCCAAATCAGAGAGAAGAAAAGGGAGCCATTCACACAGCAAGCCTAGGACACTGTAGTGGTGTGGGGGTCCAGGAGAGACACTGTATTGGGCGAATCCCATTTCTCATCTAGACAGAAGACACCCAGAGGAACGGCTTGGGTATCAGGAGCTAATTAATCCTCTGTCCTGTCTGCAGCCATGAAAGCTGACCGGAAGCGCTTAAAGGGCGAGAAGACTGACCTGGTGAGCCAGATGCAGCAGCTATACGCCACGCTGGAGAGCCGCGAGGAGCAGTTGCGAGACTTCATCCGCAACTATGAGCAGCACCGCAAGGTCGGTGTCTCCCTGGACCCCTGCCCTCCCCTCTCACCCCTCCCTCTCCTGTCCCTTTCTGCTGCCCTCCCCTGTCAGCCATACACAATCTCATCTCTGCTCACAATCTCATCTCTGCTCTTAGCCAAGCGTAGTCTCTGCCTTGAATCCCAGAGCTCCCTTGGTGGCTCTGGTGTCTTCATATAATCTGAGCAATCCAAGAACTCCAGCCCACCTCCTCCATGGGCCCTGTGTCCCTGGGTAGGCAGCCTGGACTCAGGAATCTAGCTGCTTCAGAAATCTTCCCCTGGGCAGACCCTTGGACCTCCCACTCACCCTAGAGCCTCAGTTTCCCCTTCTGTGGAAGGTGCAGAGCTGTTGTGAGGACCAAGATACAGAGCACCCATCATAAGGATCCATGCATCTCATGGAAATGGGCGGAGTTAGCCAGGAGCATCAAGAGGCAGCAGGGTAGTCTGTCTACAGAGAGAGTTCTTGGAGGGCTTCACGGAGGAGGTATCTCAAGAGTCGGGCTCTGTGTTAGCTATTTTTCTCATGATAGAATGCCTGATTACAGCAATTTAATGGGGAAGAGGTTTGTTTTGGATCAGAGTTGGAAGATATGGTCCAGTCCGTTGTGGGAGAGATTGAAGATCTGGGAGGTGGAGGGCCACGTTGCATCTGCAGTCAGGAAGCAGAGAGAGGTGGATGCTTCACTTATGGTCTCCATATTCAGTTTGGACCTCTAGCCTGTAGGATAGCGCCGCCCACATTCAGGGTGGGACTTTCCACCTCAGTGAACCCCATTTAGAAATTCCCTTACAAAGCCTCCTAGAGACACATTTTTTCCCTTGTTCCAGTCAACCCCGCTCGCTCCGCTCGACCCCGCTTGCTCCAGTTGGCCCCGTTCGTTCCAGCCGTCCCCGTTCGGCCCCACTCGCTCCAGCCCTGCTAGCTCCGGCCGTCCCTGCTTGCTCCGGCCGTCCCTGTTCGGCTCTGCTCGCTCCGGACAGCCTTGCTCACTCCGGTTGGTCTCTCCCATCTCTCCTGGTCCAAGGATTCATTTCTTATTATTCTTCATAAGTACGCTGTAGCTGACTTCAGCGTCAGATCTTGTTACGGGTGGTTGTAAGCCACCATGTGGTTGCTGGGATTTGAACTCATCACCTTCGGAAGAGCAGTCAGGTGCTCTAACCCACTGAGCCATCTCACCAGCCCGAGACCCATTTATAAAACTTCATGGAGTTTGAATTATAATTGATGCGATGACTAGAGCTACATGGCTAACTCCTGTTGAGTTGACAGTAGAGATTTACCACCCTGGGCTCTGTGGAAGAGGAGAAGGAGTTTCTAATGACCTGAGGGATTTGGTCAGTGAGACTCTGTGTGGGGTGTGCAGAGTTAACTCCTGCCCCAGTCAGAGGCCATTGCTCCTGAGTCACTTTTGAGAAGGTGTCTTCGCCCACTGTTGTGCAGGTCAGAAAAAAAAAAAAAGGGCCAACAAGATGGCTCAGCGAGTAAAGGAGCTTGCTGCCAAGCATGATGACCTGAGTTCAATTCCTGGGAGTTGCATGATGGGAGGGAAGAAATGGCTTCTATGAGTTGACCTCTGTGGGCAGGGCTGCCATTGAGTTGTGTACATGGACCTGAAGTTTGTTCGTTCTTGTGCGTAGTCCCTGTCTGTCGCTGGGTCTACAGTGCCTGATGATTTGAGGGAAGAAGGATTTATTTGAGCTTATGGTTTCAGATCATCGTGGAGGGGAGTTAATGGCATTGTGAGCGTGTGGCAGAGGTGCTCACGTGACCAACCAGCGAGCAGAGCACAAAGGCTGGAGGAAAATGTACCGGATTCAGAGAGCAATGGCTGGAGCAACAGCAGCCTTGAAAAACCTCAGAGGCGCAGCCGGGTGGTGGCGCACGCCTTTAATCCCAGCACTTGGGAGGCAGAGGCAGGCGGATTTCTGAGTTCGAGGCCAGCATGGTCTACAAAGTGAGGCCAGGACAGCCAGGGCTATACAGAGAAACCCTGTCTTGAAAAAAAAACCCCAAAAAACCTCAGAGGCATTTACCTCTAGGACTCCACCCACTTCTGCCAGCCACGCCCCACTCCCTGAAGGCTTCACACTCCCCAAAGAGTGCCACCAGCCAGGGCACAAGCAGGCAGAATGTAAGTAAGCCTGTGAGTGGTATTCCTGACTCAAACCTAGCAGTTCAGACTGCAGCTTTGGGGACAGGAGGGCCAAGTGGTGGCAGACAACGCGATGGGCCCAGTCAAGGAGGCCACCTCTGAGCTGCAGTTAGAGGCCAAGGCTAGATTGCAATTGACACAATCCTCCCGTGCTCACTGCAGGAGATTCTCGATGACACATCCCTGGCATGCAGAACTCTCCCTCCGTGAGGTCACATGGCTCTAAGCAGCAGCACAGGTGTCATCTGCCTACTCTGTATGCCCCTCCCCCCACCACCACCACCGTTGCTGTAGTATGTGTGCATTCAGGTTAGGCAAGCCAGGGGTGTAGCATCTGAATGTCCTTGTGTCACCCAGGCCCACTTTGCAGACAGCGAGACTAAGATGCTCAAGAGGCTGGTGGCTGATCGACACCAATTAGAATGGATTTGGGATGCCCCTTATGTGACCTAGGCAGGCGTTCTGCTGCAGAACTGGCCCCTCAGCCATAGGCGGGCGTTCTACCCACATATTTACTGACACCGTGCAGGAACCGAGACCCAAGCCCTGGTTTTACCCAGCCCCTCATGACCTTGCATCTGGTTACCAACGCATCATTTGCATTTTATGTTTTAACGAAGTGAGCAACATTACTAGAACTGTCTGGTTCCCCAGTCACTAGGCTGCAGGCTCTCAACCTGCCATGGCCCACTGGCTTCTTCTAGAACCTCCCCGGGCCTCAGCTGGAGCAGGTGGGGACAGCAGGGACTCAGAGCTGCTGGCAAAGATAAGACTTGGCCTGTCCAGAAATTTCTCAGAGTTGCGACATCGCAGAAAACTGTGCCAAAGACACGTACCCTGTCCCCTGAGTGCAGCTGGGGACTGTCCACAAACCCAGCTGGAGATGTCCTCATAGCAGGCCAGGCAGCCAGCTCCGTGCTGGGTTCGGGACAATCCTGGTACTGAGTCTGAGATCCTCTGTTGTCACCACCCCACCACACCCCGTCTCCTGCAGCCTCTCGTCACTGCCCATCTCAGGCCCCTGGCCTGGCCTGCAAGGCCTTAAGGATCTAGCCTTGTCCCGTAACAGTCTGGCCCTATCAAGTTTCGATCCCCAGGGAAGGAATTCCATAGTTCTCTCTATGATTCCTCCATGATCAGCAGTGGGCTGAGGGTGCTTCTCCTCTGGGCCTCAGTTTACCCCTCTGTAAAGCAGGAATAATTGGGAGTCTCCACCTCATGGGTGGGTGCGAAATTTAAGTAAGAGTCATGCACGCAGAGCCTGCAGCACTGCCCAGGACTCTTGGTGACTGCCACTGCTGAGCCTGTTAGCCTCTGCTTGGGAGCAGTGTCGTGGAGACACTGAAATACCCACAGACCTTCTTCACCTAGTGTAGGGCCCAAGTCTGCTCACAACCAGCAGAACAGGCAAAACCTCAAAGATAAAAGGATTGCAAGGGTCTTATGGGTCTCCTCCTACCGCAGGGTCACCGACCAGCTCCCGGGGCTGCCCAGCTCCCAGGGCTGCCCAGCTCCCAGGGCTGCCCCTCCTACCTCAGGGTGACCGGCCAGCTCCCAGGGCTGCCCAGCTCCCAGGGCTGCCCCTCTTACCTCAGGGTGACTGGCCAGCTCCCAGGG
>CACVCL010033956.1:0-226570 GCA_902729485.2 Mus minutoides | reverse complement strand
GAGGTGGTAAGGACCTAGAGGAACGCGTGGAGCTGCGACTCGCGTTCCCTAACCCAGGGGGCCACGGACAGCCAGGAGGAGGAGTAGCAGCGCCCGGAGCAGGCGTCGGCTCGGGGCGGTGACCCGCATAGGGGGCGGAGCGAGGGGGCGGTGGCCACTTGGGCCCGGAACTTGGCTGCGTGTCCGCTCTGGGAGGTTGCGGGTGGGATTGGGTGGAGTGTTTGTTCAGAGGGGCGTGGGCCAGGAGGAGGATGAAACTGTGGGCTTGTGGGATGGCCACCGCCATGGCTCCTTGGAGGGGACCACCCAGCAAAGCTCCCTTTGATGCTGGTTGCCCGTGAGGGAGAGAAGGACCTGGAACTTGGGTTGCCTCCAGCCTGTCTAGAGTACGGATTCCAGACCCTTGCCGAGGACGTTCTAATGTGCTTGCTATCTTAGGGTTTCAATTGCTATGATGAAACACCATGACCAAAAAAGCGAGCTGGGGAGAAAAGGGTTTATTTGGCTAACACTTCTATATGATTGTTCATCAGCTAAAGAACAGGGCAGGAACTTGGAGGCAGGAGCTGATGCAGAGGCCAAGGAGGGGTGCTGCTTACTGGCTTGCTACTCCTCATGACTTGGTCAGCCTGCCAGGTTCTGTAAAACCTAGAGCTGCCAACCCAGAGGTGACACCACCCACAATGGGATGGACCCTCCCTCATCAATCACTGATTAAGAAAGTCCTTACAGGCCTACCTGCCACCTGATGGTATGGAGGTATTTTTCTTAATTGAGAGTCCCTCATCTCAGATGTCTTTAGTTTGTGTCAAGTTGACACAAAACTAACCAGCACATGTGCCCACACCGCACTGTAAAAGTGGTTAGGACGCTGCTGAACTTGGCATGCATGTTGAACATGATATTCAGTAATTGACCCATAAGTCAAACACCAAAGAATTAGGAACCAATTCTCTGTGTGTGCACTGACAGAATAATGATTGAGGGACTCAAGGTAGACAGTATATACTATCTGTATCCATTACAAATGTAATAATGTGTCTAGTAATACATTGATAAGCCTAAAATTATAATCCATATAGACCATAAGTGGATCATATGCTCCTTTTGCTTCTAGTAGAACCCCTAAGCACCCAGTTAAATGTCTAGTACTCATACAGTTGATGCCCTTGATATGGTTAGATGAATAAATCAAAATTTGACACATCTGCCTCAGTGCCCCAAAGAAAAAGTCAACAGTGTTTTCAATCTTTGTTTGTTTTGATTATCCATACATTGGGTCATCTTTTTCTCCCTCAGCTCTTCCAGGGAGTTTACCTATATCTTTGTTTCCAATTTAGCCCTGTTCACCTTTCTTTCTTTGTTCTCACTCTGTATATTTCAGTAGTTTTATGGAATAGTTACTGCATTTCATGCTACTAAAGAGACTAAACTCGTTATTTATAGATACTGTCTGTGTATTTTTAGTTTTTAATGATTGTTTTTTAATTTGGGGGGATGAAATTGCCAGGAACACTGGAAGTAGAGCTTAGAACCATGGTGCAGTGTGTTGGCCTGACAATAACAGATTTCTGCCTTCCACAGAAAGAGTTCACAGAACGCTGTTCTCAGTGTGCTGCTGTCTCCTGGGGCCTTACCGATGAAGGCAAATATTACTGTACTTCCTGCCACAATGTCACAGATGTAAGTAATGTGCCATTCACGAACTTGATTATGTTTTCAAAATTGCAGTTTCAGCGTGGTATGTGGCCTGACTCCTAAACAGTGCATCTACGTCACTCACTCAGTGGCCGAATTCCAAGAATAGAAACAGGCTTTAAGAGCACAGTCTTGGATTAAGAAATTTGCAGATTAGATTGGTGATGAATTTTATTTTATTTAATTTATTTATTATTTATTTTTTGAGACAGGGTTTCTCTGTGTAGTCCTGACTGTCCTGGAACTCACTCTGTAGATCAGGCTGGCCTCAAACTCAGAGATCCACCTGCCTCTGCCTCCCAAGTGCTAGGATTAAAGGTGTGTGCCACCACTGCCCAGCTTGGTGATGAACTTTTAAAGTTATGTTGAGTTACATTTATAAATGAATGTTTCATTTATACTATATTCATATGGAAGTTTTCTTGTTGTTGTTTTTTGTTTGGTTGCTTGGTTTTGGTGTTTTTTGAGACAGGTTTTCTCTATGTAACAGCCTCGAGTGTCCTGGAACTTGCTTTGTAGACCAGGCCGGCCTAGAACTCACAGAGGTCTGCTTACCTCTGCCTCCTGAATTCTGGGATTAAAGGCATGTGTCACCATGCCCAACGTGAAGTATTTAACATTATACTTGAAGGATATTTTTATTCATTTTTAATGTGTTGTACCAGCTTAGAGATTTGGAAGATGGAATGTTAGAATGCAGGGGGACTGTTGGGCATATTGGAAACAGGCTTCCTTACCACGTATCTTTGTGTAGTTCCACACAACCTACCAAGTACTTTCTCATCCAGTATGTAATTTCTGCTTCACAACAACCTGTGAGATATAACGGTATGCCCAGAGAGAGTAAGCAGGGCTCAGGAGTCATTAGTGGTTTTGGGGGTTTTTTTGTTGTTGTTGTTTTAAGACAGAGTCCGACTATATAGACCAGACTGGGCTCCCACTTAGAGATCCAAGAGAGCTAGGATCCAAGCCGTGCACCACCACACCTGACACCACCACACTTGACAGCAGCTGAGTTCGTGGTTAATGCCACAGGAGTGCAAAGATTTGGGATAAGACTTGAATCTCTGAGTCTTCTAACCCCATCATGCCTGTTTCTTAAACTAAAGATTGTCATTCTGTATTGTGTAATCATGATAAATGGGGCTATCTCCACACTGAAAGTTCTAGGTCCTGCTCTGGTGAGCATACCTTTAGGCCAGTAACAGAGTGTGGACAGCCTGATGCTGGACTAGCTAAACATGCCATGACTGTTTTTCATAGGGAAGGATTTGCTGGAAGTGCAGAGCCAAGAAGGAATAAGCACTGCTTTCAGCACTTATTCAGAAGGGCTAGCTGGGGTGGAAGAGAAACTGTGCCCCAACTTAGAGCATGATAGGGACTGACGTGCTTTCCCACCTCAGACAACTCAAAATCTGGACAGAAGATGTAAAACAACAACAAAAGCCACCTTGAGACACATAGCTAATTTAGCAGATGACTCAGTTTCACAAAGCACTTTGCTTTTTAAAAGGTATTTATATGTATGGGTATGTGCATGTGCATGTGAGTGTAGGTGTCTATGGAGTCCAGCAGGGGGAGCTGGGTTTGGGATGGTTGTGAGCTGATGGCTGATGTGGAACCCAAATGTCTTCTGCAAGACCTGTGCATGCTCTCAGCCCTGAGCTGTCCCTCCTGCCCCACACAGGTGTGTTCCTTTGAGGTGGCTTCCTTAGTCTATAGCTCAGATGCTTGTTTGCCTCCCTGTTAGTCAGACAGGATATTACCCAGATATATACTTAACTAAAAACATTGGGGAATGGTGGAGCAATAATCTCCTTGATCATGGCAGTGGAGACACATCCCATCAAGATACATAAATACTCGTGTACACAAATACATCAGATTACACTTGAAATGTATGCAGTTTATCCTGTTGCTTTGATGCTCACTGAAGCTCCAGTGGTTTAGTCAGTGTTGATTTCATAGTGTGGTTCAAATGTAAACATAGTGAAGGCGCGGGATGTCATAACGGAGGAGTCTCCATTTGCAGATGGAGTCAGGGCACTGTTTTTATAAGAATTGAACAGCCGTAACTAATGACTTCTTTTATCTTTGTCTTTGATGTTTCTTGGTTTGGTCTGATTAAGTCAACTGCCATCATTCTTAGTTTGAAAACATATAATATTACTACTAAGCTTCATATTTAAGAGTCTCAACCCAAGGGAGTGAGGATGTACAGTTCTTGAAGGTGGATGACATTTTCTTTTCTTTTCCTACTGTTCAGGGGCATGATCTAGTGCATTCTGTGTGCTGGACAAGTGTCCTATTAACTACAGTCCTGGTCCCAATGTGTTTTTGTAAAAGGCTGTGACCCTGAGAAGCTGCCCTCCACACAATAGGCAAACCTGAGTGAAGTTATACAACTTCAGTTGTTACTCTTGGCTTTACACTAACCGAGGCATATTCAACACACAGAATAGTGTTCAGCTGTGCTTCCTGGAGTTGTGTAGTGTGGTGCTGTTGAAATTCAGTGGGTGAAGAATGACCAGTGAGTCAGTATCCTGGGACGGGTGGAGGCTGCGATAGAGCTCTCCTGACGGTCTGCTTCTCTCCTCTCCCCTCAGTGCACTGTGTGTGATTCTTCAAGCTCTTGGCACTGTGTGCAATCCCAGCAAAGCCTTCTATGTGGAAGGCTTTTTTCCTGGTATGCTTTAGTCAGGAAAAAGAACTTAAGGTCCTTAATCTGGCCAGTTTAGATGACATATATTTTTGTAAGTCCTTAAGTATTTAATACAAGTATGGACTTAAATTATGTGAGATTAATAGATTTTGTAAGAACAGTGCATGCTCATTGTAGGAGATTGAAAACTATGTGGAAGCCCAAGTCGCTGACACTCTCAGTATACACTGGGCAGCTCCCGTCCAGTCTTTTGTTTTTCAGTGTATGGAAAGGGACAGGGATGCTTATTGAGTACCACTGAGTATTTGTCTTGAGGGTTTCTACTGTGTGGTTCAAAGTATCACAGATTTCTATTAAGTGTGTGGCTATTCCACAATCTAACCATGGGGGTGTTAGCCTTGCCTAGTTTTTGTTGTTCTATGTCTTACATAGTTAAAGTGTAAAGCCCCGTCTCACCTCTGACAGCTCTCTTTTCTAGATAACTGCTTCAGTGTTATGTTGGCATGTCTTATCTTCTCACTATAGCCTCTTCAGTATATCATAGTGCTTTGATAACAATGTCTGCACCCAGAAATCCTAGAGTTAGAGGCATGTCTCTTACTGTGTTAGAGATTGGTCTCATGTAGCCCAGGCTGGCTCTTGGGGATTGGACTCGGGTTTGGGCATGTTAGGTTGGTGGGGTACTCCTCAGCTTGTGCCTTTTATTCTTATGAGACTTACTCAGCAAGGGGTAGAAGGGCCTAGAACTCTAGAGCTCAAAGGGCAAGGGCTTTCCAAGGCTAGCTGGAACCGCCCTCCCCTCAAAAAAATTAAGATGAGATTCATTCTCAATCTTTAAATTTAGAAAAATATATTAATACTATTTATTATTTAAACATTTTTATTTTTCTCCAGAAATAAGACTCAGTATTTTGGTTTTGGTTGCAAAAATGTCAGTGTGAGATAATTGCCTCTGATAGCTGTTGGTACTGATCGGATTGTTATGAATGGTACCATTACCATTTTAAAGTTCTTTTTATTGGAAATAAAAAGTGCTTTTATTTTATTTATTTTATTTTTTCAGATAGGGTCTTACTTTGTAATGCTGTCTGGCCTGGAACTCACTGTGTAGATCAGGCTGGCCCTGCCTCTGACTCCCTAGTGCTGGGATTAAAGGCATGCTCCCCACACCCATGGTAGTACTTTTGTAAATGAAAATCCTTTCTGAATTAATGTTCACACAGCCATGCTGAAGGAGGAGGAGCCTCCCTGGGTGGCAGGGATTCTGGGAGCTGTTTGTTTTCGTTGTCTTTGTTTTGAGGGAGGATCCATGTAGCACAGGCTGGCCTTAAACTCTTGATCTTCCTGCTTTCACCTCCTAAGAGTTAGGATTAGGGCATGTGCTTCTATCTCTAACCATAAATTGTTGTCATGTTAAAGTGTATTTTGTATGGATAAAAAATGTGTATATTTTATTTTTGGTCCTGTTTGATTCCCCTTATGTTTTAAAAAACATTAAATAAAAGTTATCTTTTAATATATTTTTGTTTTGTTTTGTTGTTGTTTTCAAGACAGGGTTTCACTGTGCACCCTGGCTGTCCTGGAACTTGCTCTGTAGACCAGGCAAGCCTCAAACTCAAAAATCTGACTATTTCTGCCTCCCAAATGCTGGATTAAAGTCATACACCAGCATGTCCAGCTTTTTTTTTTTTTTTTTTGGGGTGGGGGGGTGGGGGGGAGTTGGTTTTTTCGAGACAAGGTTTCTCTGTATAGCCCTGGCTATCCTGGAACTCACTTTTTAGACCATGCTGGCCTCGAACTCAGAAATCCGCCTGCTTCTGCCTCCCGAGTGCTGGGATTAAAGGTGTGCGCCACCATGCCCGGCTACATGTCCAGCTTTTTAAATTCAAATTTAATTGCAATATAATTGTATAGTTTAAAGGTTTATTTGTTTGGTTACTGTGTAACTGGCTGTTTTAGGAACCAAAGTCTTTTGAATGAAAAAGTAGCATAAAGATTAACTGTCATAGTATGGTTTCCCAGTCATCTGTCCAGTCACTTTCAGGTTGGTTCTGGACACTTCCCAGTGTGTACTTGGAATGTGAGCTTCAGGGTACAGCGCTTTCCTCTTATGGCCTGTCTGTGTTTCCTGCAGCGATCTAAGGAAGTGGTGAGCAATGCAATTATCCCCAACACCAAGATCAACTCCATCAACAGGGGGCTGAGACAGAGAAGCAAGCATGGTGAGCACAGTTGCCCCACGGTGGCAAGGCTCCTTCACACTTTCCTTCATGATGTGAGGACACAGAATGAATTTAAATAAATTCCAGACAAAATGACAGCATTTTAAACAGAAAATCCAAGTTCTTAAAGTCAAGTTGCTGCTGGGGTAAATGTGGGAGCAAATGCGCTGAAGTATATGTTGTCCATAAGCTACTCTTCTTGCAGGGGCGGCTGTTCTGCAGAAGGTAGTAAGTGTTAGCTGTCTGTACCTGGCCTGTGTCCTGTGCTGTGCCAGTAATAGTGATGTGATTTTCTGAAATGGCTCAGCTGAGTGCTTCTCAGAGTGGGCTAGGTCAACACCATATTCAATTTAGAACACTATTTCCCACTTTGAAGTTTGAACAAAAACTTTTTAAAATAGGAAACATTATCTTTCTCTAAAATAGCTATAGAGTAAATACTGATTCATTGAATCCTTACAGTGTGCCATTATTGAGAAGGATCTGAAAATATCTGGCTGGCATTTGTGAGTAACTAGGACCAGATAGATTCTCAAGTTGGAAACCACTGACCTAATGGTGATAGTAAAGAGTTCTACAAAAGGTAGCTGTGAAAATGTACATACAAATGTGTGTGTGTATACATGTGTATGAATATACATATAAGGACATACGTGAAATACATTGACATTCTTAGATAAATATCAGAGGGACTGCTCAAAATACTAACACAGATTTCTGTTTAGCCTTTAATAGTAACTTTAAAAGAAATGATTATTTTATGTTTATGTATGTAGATATTTGTGTACATGTATGTCCGTACCATGTCTATGCAGCTACCCTTAGAGGCCAGAGGACTGTGTTACAGATAGTTGTGACCTATTATGTAGAGGCTGGGAACCAAACCTAAGTTACTGAACTGTCCATCTCTCCAGCCCAATAGTCACTCTTTATAGGCTAAAACCTGGTTGATTTTTATTCAGTTTTATTAGAGTAACACATGATTAATTGTAACCCAGATATGTAAATAGTTAAAATGTATAGTTCAGGTTTAATGTCTACAGAACCTTGGATGCTGCATTAAGTGGTGTCTCCTAGTCAATGCCAGAGTCATGGCATTGTCACCTGTGAAGGAAAACAGTGACACGATTGGTATATACGTAGGAGACTGCGGAGAGTTTAAAATGCAACATTGTCAGCTTCTACATTTGTATGACAGTGTGTGGGAGCCTTGTACATGCATACCACTCGGAGGGTTTAATCCTCTTAGCCTCTGCATGCATCAGAAATAATAGGCTTCTTGTTATATTTGAGACCCTGCCCAGGAAGGATTAGATAGTGAATGGGGACGGGAAACCCTGATATTCTGGTAAGTGAAAGGAGTTGGAGTCTTCACAGTGTGCAGAGAAGCTATGTGGGAGTCAATAACACTTCAGAAGCCATGTGTGAAAAATTTTGATAGCATGCTTTTGAATGAATTTCTGTGTTTGTATGGCCTTGGCAGGTAAAATACAAGGGTCTTCACCCACTGTAACATTGTCTCAAATTGGTTGTTCACCATAGCTAAACAGAATTCTGACTGCTCTGGCAATTTCTTTATTATCTCTAAGAGTTGTGAGGCTCACAAGAATAGTCCATTTAAAATATTTAGGAGCTGTGAAGATGACTCCACCAGGGATGTGCCTAACATACAAGGACTGGAGGTCAGAGCCCCAACACATACGTAAAAGCTGCTGATTATGGCATGCTTCTTATAACCTCAGTATTGGAAAGAATAGATAGAGGTAGATCCTCAAAGCTTACTGGCCAGCCATCCTAGCTAAATCCACAAGTTTCAAAGTCACTGAGAAACCCCATTTAAAAAATAAAGTTTGGGGCTGGAGAGATGGCTTAGTGGTTAAGAGCACTGACTGTTTTTTCAGAGGTCCTGAGTTCAATTCCCAGCAACCACATGGTGGTTCACAACCATCAGTGATGAGATCTGATGCCCTCTTCTGTTGTGTCTGAAGACAGCTATAGTATACTTAAAAAAAAAAAAGGTAGAAGGGCTGGAGAGATGGTCAGCAGTGAAGAGCACTTGTCTTCCAGAACATGTCCACAGAGATTGCATTATGTAGTAGCATCATAGTAAGTTAGGAATATATGTGTCTAAAGCTTGTTATTTGTCCTTTAGAGAAAGGCTGGGATTGGTATGTGTGTGAAGGTTTCCAGTGCATACTTTATCACCAAGCAGAAGCCCTGGAGACCCTTGGAGTAAGCCCAGAACTAAAGGTAAGTAGCTAGATGTTNGTGCCTGTGTGGATGCCACCATCACTTGTTTCCTTCCTTCTTAGAATGAAGTCTTACACAATTTTTGGAAACGCTACCTTCAGAAGAGCAAGCAGGCCTATTGTAAAAACCCAGTTCGTACAAGTAGAAGGAAAGCCAAGGTGAGCCTTAGACCCTGACAAGAGACACTAAAATTCACTTTGTGTGGCAGAAAGACAAAGGCATTTTTTCATGACTGCTTGAGTTTGACTGTGGTGCTTGCCTGTAGATATTCAGGGAAGAGGCTCCTGGTGCAATCCAGAATGATCTAGACTTTACAATGAATTGTGGCCATTTATTAAACTAGTTGTAACATAAAATTTATCTTCTGTCTTAGTTAGGATTTTACTGCTGTGAATAGACACTATGATCAAGGCACTTCTTATAAAGTACAACATTTAATTGGGACTGACTTCAGGTTCAGAAGTTCAGTCCATTATCATCAAGGCAGGAACATGGCAGAATCTTGGCAGACATGATACAGGTGCAGCTGTTAGTCTACATCTTCATCTGAAGGCTCCTAGCAGAATACTGGCTTCCAGGCAGCTAGGATGAGGGTCTTAAAGCACACTGTGACACACCTACTCCAATAGGGCCACACCTAGTCCAACAAGGCCACACCCCAAAATATTGTCACTTCCTGGGCTAAGCATATACAAACCATCACATCTTCCTTTTGGAAGTTTTTGTCATTTTGGTTTTGGTCTTTTGAGGCAGGGTCTCTAACTTTATAGTCTAGGCTGACCTTGGACCTGTTGGTAATCTTCCTGCCACAGCCTTTCAAGTGTTAGAGTACTTTCTTACTTGTTTTGCAGCATTGGGGTCAAACTCATATGTTGGGAAAGCTGTGTGCCTCTGAGCTCCCTACCTAGCCTAGAAGAGGACTCTTGGGACTTCTGTCATTTGTTCTGTCATTTGGCTGTTTAGTTTGTGCCATTTGTTTGTCATTTTTTTTATTGTTAGAATTTTTTGCATATGCTATTCCTATTATGATGATGGTGATGACTGTTTTTTGAGACAGGACCTGATTATTTCTCCCTGGCTAGCCTTAAACTCAGAGATTCACACTGCTTCTGTCTCTCAAGTGCTGTGATTAAAGGCACGTGTCACCACCCACCTTGTTTTATTTTGAGACAGGGTCTTATGTATCCCAGGCCAGCCTTGCTATGTAGTCAAGGATGACCTTGGCTTGCCTTCACCTCACAAGTGCCAGACTGACAGACATAATTTTATGTTTATATTCAGAAGATCCAAGCCAGGGCTTTGTGCAGGCTAAGCAAGCATTCTAGCAACTGAGCTGCATCCCCATGCCCTGCATGCGTCGTTCCTTCAATTGGCCCTCCAGCTTACTTAACCTGGCATCTCAGTATCTGCCCCTTACTGTCCCATCTCAGAGCTTGGTGAAGTGAAGACAAGTCAATCCGGTTGCTCATCTGAGCCCCTAGCTCTGAGCAGTTGGTTCTGAATTGCTTCTCAAATGTTCTTTGGTACTTTTACTTAGCGTAAAGGACAGTTCTACTGCTGAGATTTGTCCAATGAGTGGTAGCTACCCTCCAGGACTAAGATGAGATTCTGAGTCTGTGTGATTCACATTTGCTAGAAACTTGGGAGATGGTCCAGCATTTCCTTGTTTGGTAAGGTCCTCATAAGTCTGTATGCAGAGGTCAGTGATCCAGGACTCAGAAACCCAGGTCAAGATGAAAGGAATAGGTTACAGAGGTGAGCAAAGGAAGGGCCTCGGAGCATTGAGATGCTGCCTAGTATGTAGAAAACAGGAAGGAAAAACCGGGGTTCTCTATGACACTTTAATCCTAGGCTAACTGAAAACTTACAGACAAAAGTTTTGTTGGTATGAGAAAACACCTAGTGGACAGTATCACATTAAATCCTGGTGAGTAAGAAATGAAATTGGAAGCCCATTGGTAAATCACATCATTTCTGCACACCAGTATAGAAATACTCTTTTTTTTGAAAGGAAGAAAAAAATACATTTTAAATTAGAAATGGGTTTGGGGTGTCGCTTACAAACAGAACTTGCCAAGCAGTTCCGACCACAGATTCCACCCTCAGAATGTATGTACCTCAGTAACTCTCCAAATGTAGCTTTAGAACTTTAGATCTTTTCCAAGTAGAGAGGCCAGTATCTGCATCCTAACCTTCATCTTTTGAGCTATGGATAACTATTGATTCTAGAACAAGCAATCAAATGTCTATAATAGGGTATTGGGAAGGATGTTATATAATCCAGACTGGCTATGGAGGACTTCCCAGTGAGGTGAAGGGTTTTGGGAAGTGAGGTGTGGAAGAGAAAAAATACTGAACTTCAGTTCTCACTGGGACCACTGTCCAAGCCTCCATTAGGTGAGTGGCAGTGGCTGGGGCCCAGCAGCACACAGGAGAGGGTGAGTGGTAGGGTATAGAAGGAGAGGGTGAGTGGTAGGGTATAGAAGGAGAGGGTGAGTGGTAGGGTATAGAAGGGCTTTGGAGATGGATCCAGCGGGACTTCTGATGCTCTAGATGTGGAGTGGGAGGGGGGGTAGAAGTCAAGGATGACTGCGGGGTTCTCAGCCTAAGCAGCTAGGAAAGAACTGCCATAATCCAAAAGGGCAGGTGGGGCCAGGGGTTGGGTTGGGGATATGTTGAGTTTGAGACAGCTGTTAGACATCAAGAGGAAATGTCACATATGTAGTGAGACAGACAAGTCTGCAGTGGGAAAGATGGGAATTTGAAACTGCCAGTGTGCATGATAGCCATGAAATCTTCAAATCCAGACTTCAGGCACACTAGGCAAGCATTCTACCTCTGAACTACAGCTTCTAACCAGGTGTCTTCGTTACTGTGTGATAAAACATCATGACCATAAGCAACTTGGGAGGAAAGGGTTTATTTTGCTTATACTTGCACATCATAGTGTGTCATTGAAGGAAGTCAGGCTAAGAACTTGGAGGCAAGAACTGCAGCAGAGACTGTGGAGGAGTTACTACTAACTTGCTGGTTCTGGCTTGCTCAGCCTATTTTGTTATTGTTTGTTTTACATGGAAAATGGTAGCGTTTAGGTGAACCTCCCTGTATGGCTTCGACCACCAGGACACGGGCAGCCCCAGCACCCTTCATCTTTTCCTCGGCCTTTAGGATGGCAGGCTGCTTAGGGAGCATTCTCTTCCCCAGGACTTTGCAGTGTCCTGATTTTACCACATCAGTGATGGGTGCAGCTCCAGTCTTGGTTTTGGAGCACTTCACCTGTGTCTGCTCAGTCTGGCATGGCAGCAGCCAAAAGGAAAAAGGGGGCCATCCGTGAAGTCTTCCAGCCTCCTTTCCTCTCAACCCAGGGCCATCTGCCCGGGGATAGCACCACCCACAATGGGCAGGGCCCTCTGTAGCATTAATTTTTAAGTGACACCACATGTGCTTGCTCACAAGCCAATCTTGTGGGGCATTTTCTGAGCTGAATTTCTTTCTTCCCAAATGATTCTAACTTATGTTAAGTTAACCAAAATTAGCCAGCACACCAAGATACACCAACATTTTAAGTTCCTTTAAGAATGCTGTGAATTAAACTGTGACATGCCAATGATTCTAAGATTCACCTGGATTTCAGGGGTTTTAAAATGTGGGATAGGTACATCATAGAAGTTAAATACAGTAGCTATGATGGATGTCATGTAAAGGTAAACACAGAAGAGGACCAAAAGCCTGAGCTCTGGGCTTTTCCATCGTTACCATGTTGGTGTGAAGTCAGGACAGCCAAGAGGAGGGATGTCTGTCTAAAAGCCAAGGGGACAGAACTTCATATGAGGACAGTGGCATCTAGTGATGCTGCTGCTAGATTAAGGAGAGAGAGGACTGAGACTGATCAGACAAGCAGTGGAGCTGAACTGTAATGGGGTACAAGGCAGACAGATCAAAGACACATCTCTTCACTTCCTCAAGGCATTTTGCTTCAAAGACATTCAGAAAAATTGGGTGGTACCTGTGGTCAAGGAAAAGTTGTGTTTAAGTGGGAGAGATGATAGTGTATCTGGTATTGACAGACTGCTACAGTAGAATTGAGTGATTTGAGGTGAGTGTACAAATGGAGAAGTTTGGTTTCAGTGGGAGATCACATAGCCCAGAAGAACTGAACAGGACAGGGTCTATGGCAGAACAGTGGGCAGGAGGGTGCCTGCAGGAATCTGTGGAAGTTCTTTTCCGATTGCTTCAGGTTTTCTGAGTGCATGCTTCTTGGCCCGCTTTGTGCTGTACCTTGCCTCTTGAGGCCCATGGCAAGGGCATTTAGTTTCATTCTGGATTCTTTTCTTCTGTATGTTTCTTTAGTACATGAGTTTGATCTCCTTGTAATAAGGTCATGTTTCTTGACCTGCAGGGATGAGGTCATAGGACTATGAGTGATATCAGTTCCTTGTGGCCATGTAAGCCAGTCCCCTGACTATTCTAGAGACACTGACTACCATTTCATTAGTTGACACGTGACAGCAAGCAGTGGTATGAAATAGTACATCCTTGTCAGATACAGGTTATACACAGAAAGTGCTATGCAGAGAAGTCAGGAAGAAGAGTGGTTGGAAATGCAGCATAATGGAGTAAAAAACAAAAAAAACAATTGAAAAAGGATAAAAGAAAAGGCAGTCTGGGCAAAAGAAATGAAGTCACAAGATACAAAGTTAAAATTCCCCAGGCAGATGTGGTAGAAAGCAGCCAGCATGGTGGATCCAAAATGACATTGGTGCTTTCATTGTGATGGTCTTTACCCTACAAGAGAGGTACACTTGGGAGGAGGAGATGAGTGTGTGTGTGTGACTTGTTTCCTCACTTAACCTTGTTTGCAGTCCCTCTCCGGGAAGCATTGCTGATGGGAATAATTCCGCAGAAAGGACTCTAAGATGCATTGACAAGCAGCAGCTGTTTAGGGTCACAGAAGTTAACTTTTAAACTCCAGCAGTAATTTCTGGTTCTGTTATCTTATGAACAGGTATTAGAAGACAGTCTGCAGTCCTCGGACTTGGGCAGTGATCTTGAGCTGCTAAGTGATACCACATGTCCCTTTGAAAGTGGAGCAGAGTTCCAATCTGATCCTCAGACTCCAAAGCCTTTCCCTGTCACCAAAGGATCACCAAAGTCAGGTGAAATGGAGAAACAGTTTACTTAGCACCTTTTAATACTTATTTATTTATTGTGTGTGTATAGGAGAGTACACATGTGTGACAGTCACTGGCTGCTCTTCCATAGGATCCAGGCTTAGTTCTCAGAATGCACATGACAGCTCACAACTGTCTAGAACTCCAGTTCTAGGGTATCTGGTTTCCTCTCTGGCCTATGCAGAGAGGAACACACAGGTGGTACACACACATACAGACACACATGTACGAAAATAATAAACAAACCTTTTTTTTTTCCCTTGTTCCTGTCAACCCCTCACGCTCCGCTCGACCCCGCTCGTTCTGACCAGCCCCGCTCGCTCCAGCCAGCCCCCCTCGCTCCAGTTGGCCCCGCTCGCTCGGATTGGCTGCTCGCTCCGATTGGCTCCGCTTGCTCCGGTCAGTCCTGCTCCCTCCGGCTCCGCTCTCTCCGGCCAGCCCCGTGCTCACTCTGGACAGCCCCGCTCGCTCCGGTCAGCCCTGCTTGCTCCGGTTGGTCTCTCCAGTCCAAGGATTCGTTTTTAATTATTATTCTTCATAAGTACTCTGTAGCTGACTTCAGACGCACCAGAGGAGGGCGTCAGATCTCATTACGGGTGGTTGTAAGCCACCATGTGGTTGCTGGGATTTGAACTCAGCACCTTCGGAAGAGCAGTCAGGTGCTCTTACCCACTGAGCCATCTCACCAGCCTCAACAAATCTTTTTTTTTTAAATGATGATTTCTGGAGCTTTCTTTTAGTTTTCACACTAAATTGTGAATACAACTCTATTTAAAACTATAAAGTGCTGACTGTTACAAGGAAGATAAGACACCAGATACCATCCCACTCAGAAATAATTATTACTACCATAGGCGGCATTCAGAAAGCTGTTTATTTGCATATGTAGAGAGAAAGGCAAGGGTTTTGTTTTGTTTTGTTTTGTTGTCTAAGACAAGGTTTCTCTTTGTAACAGCCCTGACTGTCCTGGAGCTCATTCTGTAGACTAGGCTGGACTTGAACTCATAGAGGTCCGCCTAGCTCTGGCTCTCAGGTGCTGGGATTAAAGGCGAGGGCCACCGCTGTGTGCCACAATGCCTAGCTGAAAGGCAAGATTTTAAGTACATATAATTTAAATAGTTCTCCATGTTATAAAAATATTGCAAAGGGGGGAGGGGGATGGAGAGACAGAGAGAGAGAGACAGAGAGAGAGAGAGAGACAGAGACAGAGAAAAGTAAGTAGTCTACTATTCTCACAAATGTTTTCAGCCTTCATTTAGTATTATATCTTGATTTCTGATTTGAGACAGTAGTTCTAAAGTTGCTACCGTGGGGCTGGCAGGATGGTTCAGCAGGCTAAGGCACTTGCCACAAACTCTGATCCAAGTTCAATTCCCAGGACCTACATGGTAGAGAGAGAGAATCTGACTCCTGAAAGTTGTCTTTTGAGCTCTATATATGTGTATGTGTCTTACACACACACATACACAGATATATATACACACACATACACACATACACATAGACACAGATAAACACATACACATACAGACATAGACACACATATAGACACACATAACAGATACATACACACATAAACAGAGACACACACACATATACACATACAGACACAGACACACATACAAAGACACTCACACACACTCACACTCACACACACTCACATGTACTCATCCTCATTGCTATTGAAATGCCGGGATTTCCCCTCAAGGTAGAATTTGTCAGCTTTCTGCTCAGATATCACCTTAAAGAGGTCTTTCTGATCACCTGCTCAAAAGAGCCATCTTGCCCCCTTTCTAGAAACCTTTGGATGCCCCTTGCATTGCTGTTTTTTTGGATAACACTTTTCTCTGTCTACCATAATTGTTGTTTATGGCTTAGTAGAGTGTAAATTACTGGAGAAGTGAAACACAGGTCATTGTCATTTCCCCAGGCCTAGGGGAGTGGCACAGAAAGTGAGGTGGGTCTCACTTGGCTATAGCTTCTGCTAGAGGACACCTGGAGGCTGGGTGGGGGATGGAGTGCTACCTCATCCAAGCCCTTTGGAATTTTCCCTCTGATTGTTTGACCTTTTATTTTTAAAAATAGCTTGTGTTCACTATGTAAAAATTTACATTTCTTAAAAAATCTCACTCCACCCTCCTCCCACAGATAATCCCAATTAGAGTGCATACACAATGTGAATCAGTTACAGTTTATTTTGAATGGCCGTTGTTTTGTTACTCATTTTAAAAATTTTCACCGTGTTTCTGAATAAGCAGCATCTGTCTGCTCTGGATCTGTTGATGGAGTGGAGTACTCAGAGCGGAAGGAGAAGGGGCTTGTGAAGATGACTGTGCCCAGGACACTTGCTCTCTGCTCTCTGTCCTTGCTCTGGCAGAGGGAAACAATTACAGTTTCAGACCTTTTGAGGTAAGCTGAAGTTACTTCCTGATTGGTTTTTCCTGATTATCTGTGTGAATTTAGGAACATCCTTTGGTTATTTTTAATTTTATAAGAAAGCCTAAAATGAGGAAAAGCCTGGAAAGCTTAGGTAGTACATGGGCTGCTTTCTCATTGTTCTGACTATGAACCTGACAAACCAACTAACTTAAAAGAAGAAAGATTTGCATTGGGTTGTGGTTTAAGGGGATTCAGTCCACCATGTCGGTGATGGTGGTGGTGGTGGTGGTGGTGGTGGTGGTGGTGGTGGTCGTGGTGGTCATGGTGGTGGTGGTGGTGGTGGTGGTGGTCGTGATGGTGGTGGTGGTGGTGGTCGTGATGGTGGTGGTGGTGGTGGTGGTGGTCATGGTCGTGGTGGTCATGTCGGTGGTGGTGGTGGTGGTCGTGGTCGTGGTGGTCTTGCTCACATCAGCCCAGGAAGGAGAGAAAAGGGATGCTGCTGCTTTATATTAGTTCCTCTTTTATATTCAGTCTAGGACCCCAGCCTATAGGTTAGAGTCATCTGTATTCAGGGAGGATCTTACCATAGTTAAACCTCTCTGGAAACATTTCTCTAGACATGTCTAGGTGATAACAAATCTAGTCAAACTGACAATGATGAGAAATTGTTGCATGTAGCTTGGGTTCTAATTCTTTGTTTTTTTCTACTTTTTTTTTTTTTTTGGTTTTTCGAGACAGGGTTTCTCTGTGTAGCCCTATGTCCTGGAACTCACCCTGTAGACCAGGCTGGCCTCGAACTCAGAAATCCACCTGCCTCTGCCTCCCAAGTGCTGGGATTAAAGGCGTGTGCCACCACCACCCGGCTGGGTTCTAATTCTTAAAGTTAGTTCTCCTTAAGTCTAATAATTTGAGTTTTTACTAATAGAGTGGAAATTATACTGTTTATCTCCCATGAAATATTAGAAAGTTAATTATCTAACGTGAATAAAATACTTTAAAGAGAAAAATGACATTAATATTTCTGTATAGACAACTTAAATATATTTCTAAGAAAAGTTGAACAAAATGGCCATTAGTAGTTATATAAAACCATGCATTGCTGCTGTAAAGACTAAACTATAGGGCTGGAGAGATGGCTCAGTGGTTAAGAGCACCGACTGCTCTTTCAAAGGTCCTGAGTTCAAATCCCAGCAACCACATGGTGGCTCACAACCACAGGTAATGAGATCTGACACCCTCTTCTGGTGCATCTGAAGACAGCTACAGTGTACTTAGATATAATAATAAATAAATCTTTAAAAAAAAGAGACTAAACTATAGGCAGCCTGTTTTTGTTAGGATAAGTTGATATCAAAACTATAGAAAGGCCCTGTTACACAGTAGTAGGTATTTACATATTTCAAGGTCTACAGATTTTTAGACAAAAAGACTAGCCTAAGGAAGTAGACACTTAAGCTAAAACCAGCTCTAATGTACAGGGTTTTATAACTAATGAGTTGAATGTGTAAGGATCAGTCAGTTACTGGGCAGACCAAAAAATGTTATTTTCCCTCTTCCTTTATGTGTGTTCTAAATAATAAATGGAATTTAATCAGTATATGGAGTACTTACAAGGACTCATGTTTGAAGCTAGACTTCTTTCTGGTTCTGCCAATTCATTTGCACAGCACATGACATTGAAGAAGCCTGTAACTCTTTCACTGTTTCTGCTTCCTTCCAGGTCAAATGGGTTTATAATAGTAATGGCACCTTAGGGTTGTAGCTGCTTGGACCACTGGCACTGTGTGAGCACTTAGAGCAGTGTATGCAGCGTCATTAGTGCTCTGGCGAGTCAGGAGTCATTGGACTTGTCCTTCTGTTAAATAGGCTGCTCCTTGTAAATGATGGTAGTGCCTTTGATTTTACCAAATAAGAAAGCTGTTCTCAGGTGTGAGCAGCTGCACATAGACCACTCATGAATGAGCCAACTTTACTCAGCTGAACCTTGCCTTGCTTTGTGCCCTCACTAGATGACATCATCTTCTCCCAAGACTAATTATTATCTCTGTGCTGATGACTCCCCACTCTATATCACTAGCCCAGGCTTGTCTGCTAAGGGCCAGACCCATATATTCATCTGTATGAATGGTCATGACTACTTGATGCCTTTATAGTTAAATTCATATGACTAAAAAGAGCCTCACCGTCTGTCTCCTTGATCCTGCTCTCCTTCAGGGTCCTTAGCACATGCTATGGACCTAGTAGTGTCAGGAAACCTAGGGCATCTTCTGGACTCTCCTCACTGTATACAGCCAGTCATTGCGTCCTAGCCCTTAACTTTTCTAACACAACTCTGTAACCCCTTCTGCCCTCTGTGCCTCTCCTCACCTCACCTGGATTGATTGCTCACTGATCTCTCACTGTCTGCAGATTTGTCATTCCTTTCCATCTTGCTGCTGATAACCAGAGGGTCTTTCAAAAAGATCCCTAATCATGAGAACCTAATCGTGTCTTCAGAGCTGGGTCAAGGAGCCAGTCGTCCCAGGGCAGTCTGTGAGTGGGCAACAGAACTGTCCTAGAAATTTAACAAATGAGAGAAGTTCTTCTCAGGGAAAACACTGTGTGGGTGGAATAGACAGTCCCAGTCTTCAACCTCCCTTGCTCACCCTGCTCTTCCCTCTGGCCCTCCTCTCCCACACAGGGAATTGTAAAATGCCTTCAAGGAGATTAGATCTAGCTAGCTGGAGGGCTGTCACCCACCATGCTCCCTGCGGTGTACAAGCTGGAGACAGAGCTGAATCTACTTGGGTCAGGTAGTAGGAGAAGGGCTGTCACCACTGCTTCAAGTATGCTCTATTTTCCCCACAGAACGAGCTCCAAGTCAGATCCTCAACTAGTCTCCTCTTGACCAGCAGCCCCAGCATTGTCTGGGGACTGCAGAGATCAGACCTTGACCAGCAGCCCCAGCATTGTCTGGGGACTGCAGAGATCAGACCTTGACCAGCAGCCCCAGCATTGTCTGGGGACTGCAGAGATCAGACCTTGACCAGCAGCCCCAGCATTGTCTGGGGACTGCAGAGATCAGACCTTGACCAGCAGCCCCAGCATTGTCTGGGGACTGCAGAGATCAGACCTTGGGGTAGGGCCTGTTTATCTCTGCTAGCTTGCCCTCTGGGAGGTTCTCCATTGAAGTCTGAGCTGCTGCTAGAAGCTAAGGAACTTTGGTCTGCAGGGAGACATGGCTAGCTTGGCTGGAATATATGTCCGTCCATCCATTCATCCTTTCCTTTCTTTTCTATTCTTTTTTTTCCCTCTCTCTCTAAGACAGTGTCACTCTCCTCACTCTGGCTTCTACTCAAAGATCTTCCTGACTCTGTCTCCAGCGCTGGGATTAAAGGTGTATGCTACCACACCTAGCCCTACATATGTTATAGTTGATGGTAAACTGCTGTTTCCTTATCTTCAGAGCAGCATCCATAGACTTTAGGATTAATTCTTCTTATCCTTTCACATTTACTTTAATGGACCCTCCCATGCTAGCAGTAACAACAGAAAGTAACAACAGCCAGCATTTCTTGGACAAATATTTGTTGAGTAGCTGCTGTACTTGAATAATGTTCTAGAGTTTAGAGGCTTGAGATACACTTGGGAAGCATGCAAGTCAAGTGTCCACTTTCCTGAGGGGGAGTGAGGTGACTGTGAATAAAGGAGAAAGTGATGAGCCAAGTGCAGAGCAGAAGGCTGAATTAGGCTACTGGGGTGGAACCTGACTGCATAGAAAGGGATCTCAGCTGCACTTGGAATGAAAGAGCGGCCAACCCAACCCATGAGTATCCCAGTATTCCAGGGAGAGTGGGACATTTAAGCAAAGGTGAGCTCTGTGATCAAGGCACAGAAAGCAAAGAGTGGTCCTGGAGGAAGAGGCTGATGGGAGGGGAGGACTGAGAAATGAGCAGGTCAGAGGTGAGTTTGTAAGCCATGTTTTTTCCCTTCAAAACTTCTTTAACACTTTGATATGTGTGCATAATAAACTTTAACACTTTGATATGTGTGCATAATAAACTTTAGTTGTTTTCACCTCCAGTCCTCTCATTCCTATAACTTAGAAATACTGAGGTATAATTTACATATGATAAAAGTCTCAATCATTAAGATTATGAAGTTCCTTAGGGCTGAGATATGGCTCAGTAATTAGGGGCACTTCCTGCTCTTTGAGAGAATCTGAGTTCAGTTCCCAGCAAGTCCATGGTATCTCAGAACTGCCTGTAAGTCCTGTTCCAAGGGATCATTACTCTCTTCTAGATTCCATGAGCACTAGGCACAGATGGATTATATAATATACAGATGTGCAGGCAAACGCATAAAATAAATCCTAAGAAAGATACACAATTCGCACCAGGGATGGTGGTACAAACCTTTAATCCTCTCCACTTAGGAGACAGAGGCAGGCAGAAGTGCAAAATGTGTTCCAGGCCTGCCAGGGCAACACAGTGAGACCATCTCACAAAACAAAACAAAACAAAAAACAAAACAGAAAGTAAAATGTGATTCAGTGGTTTTTTTTCAGAATATCCACAAAAATATGCAACTGTCACTTTGATATTTTATCCCTCAAAAATGCCGTGAGCCCATTAGGACTTTGAGTTTTAAGTGCTATTGTAGGTGTCAGGGAGACTATAGCAGGAGTAACCATCTGACCCTAAAGGGTCACCCAGGCAGCTCTGTGGAGACGGTGTTCTGTGCAGGGAAGGGAAACAGGCAAGAGGCTTGGATGAAGCTGTGCTGAAATGGAAAGGATAAATGGGACAAGACTGATCTACAGAGCACACAGCTCTAACATGTGATGTTGCTTTAATGGTCTACAACCAAGAGCCAGCTTGTTAAATTCTAATTGTCTCAAATCAAAGCTTCCAAAAACTGCAGTAAAATTGTGAGCATAGAGTGTTTCCAGGAGATGCTGCTGAAATCTTTGTTGGGCAGGAGAGGCATGAGGGATGCTTTTTTCTTTTGCCAGTTCCTTTTCAACAACTTCCTGGATTGATCCAGATAGGCTGCTGATAATACCCACTAAAGGCAGTAGTGTGTTAGAATTTTGATTGAGCTGCCATCCATTGTTGAGGTGAAAGGTTTTCTGAAAGAAATTTCAAATTCAAGAGTAAGCAAACTTTGAGAAATGGTTGGAACAGTGCTGTAAACTATGACATGGTTAAAAAAAGCTCTACATACCTCAAGACCTACTCTGGGTGCATCTCTGCGTCCCCAGACTCAGTTCTCTTTCTTACCTCTGCTTCTTCAGCAGCACTGAATGAGCCTCTCAGGCAGCCCATGTGGGCATGATTCTAATGTCCTGTCTGCCTGAACTGATAGGGTGGGGGTGGGCCAACTCTTCATCTCTTGCTAATTTCTCACTTCAAGCACTAGGCCTGCTTTGAGCATGTATTCTCACATTTATTTTAAATTATATAATATGTGTGTGTATATATCAAGGAGTAAATAAATGATGCACATGTTAGCATTTGGAAGTCTAGATGTTTTGAATTGATAGGTATATATGATGTCATGTATATAATAATGTTAAATCAATATTATAGTTTACTAGCATAGATACTTTATGTAACCTAAAGCAATCAATGAAAACCCAACTGGGAGAGGTTTTTATCTTTTTTTACTTTGAATATTTAATTCTCAAGTTTCAATAGACTAAAAATTAGAAGAATCACATTTTAATTTTGAAATTAAGTTTAGGTCAGTGCTTTCTTTTCTAGGAAGCTGGTGACAGTGGAGGTCCAGGCAGTGCATTCTGGGTACTTACTCCCAACTGGCTTTTTCTTATTTCTCTTGATACTTTGTTTAGGAATTTATGCAGGAGACCCTGTCCTACATTCTCTCTTTTATTTCTTTCTCTGCTTTACTTTCTTAGCATGCTGTAGTGTATTGACTGACTGCCCACATCTTCTAGCTAAAACACAAGATCTGTGGGAACAGGAATTTTACCTGTTTGCTTCACTGCGGCTTCCCCACTAGTGCTGATGATGCCATACCCTAATCTTTATTTTATTTGTGAATGAGGTATAAATACATGTTTTAGTTCATTTTTAACATTTGGAGTTTTCTTCAGATTTAACATTTGACTCCAAATGTTTGACCTCTTATTGTGTAGAAAGCACTGGGATGAAAACCTTAATAGTTTGTTTATCAGCCAGCATGCACTGGACTAGGTCCTGAAGACAGAAGGGAGACAAGGAAATAGGGACCAAGGAAGAGCTTCCTGAAGAAGGGATTCACTGGGTGAGCAGGAGCTAGTCATGTGATGGGACCTAGACAGACATGGAAGGAAGGCTGTGGGGGCCTGCTGGTGAGCTGGCAGATCTACACTCCTCAGACACAATGCATTGATTAGAGTTAGGCTATCTGTAGACAGTCAGCTGACTGCTCTTCTTCATGGGTGCTGGGGACAGTAGCCTTTAAAATATAAGGAGTAGAATTTACTGAGCTTATTCTTCCTTCCCTTGTGAAGGGGGTAGATTTTCAGAAAGAGTTTACTCAGAGCAAGTGCACAACTCTCATTGAGATGTTTTTCTGAAAAATGCAGGTTTGTTGAAGAGGATCGTATTCCATACATAAATGCTTATAAGCTTTTTCCAGAAGAGATGAAAGTGTATGGTCGTGACAAAGGCATCTTTTCTGTAGAGGTAGGTTATATTCTTTTGTGCATTGCAGTGACTAACATGTCAGCATTACAATTGTTTCTATGTTCTCTGGTGCAGTATTTGATTCTGCAGTTTTCAAACACGTCTAAAATCTAGTTTCTTCTAGTTGTAATTTAATGATGGCTAGATGTATTCTTTTTTTTTTAATTTGCTCATATGATGGTTCTGAAAGTTGTGGTTCTGTCCCTGCTTGCACACGGGATGGCCTTGTCGGAAAGAAGAAACTCATTACCTTGTGTCAGGAGGTGCTAGCTTAAGTTTTGTACTTATGTTAATTTATCTCTTTTCTGAAACTGGGTCTCATTGTGTCACCCAAGCTGGCCTTGAACTCACCATCCCTCCGCCCCAGCATGCTAAGTGCTGAGATTACAGTCATGTACCATTTGCCTGACTCCTTTATCTTTCTCTAGCTCTGTTCCTAGTGAACATGCTTCTGTCCTTCAACTGTGCATCTGTATGAGAGTACTCAAAGGCTTCTCCTTGTTCTTCACTAGATGGTTGTAGATATACTAAATATTAATATTAAATATTTTCTTCCATTGCCCACTTAAGGAATTATTGTCCTAGGCTTTTGTGGCCTCTGTGGCAATGACACTATTTTATATCTGTGGAATGCGTGCCAGTGGTTTCTAGTAGTACTTGTCACAACTTAATAAAGGCAGTGTTTTTTATACAATGTGAAATTAAGGCTAAATCATTGTAACTTTTCTATAGCCTTATATAATGAGCAAATCATTAGACCTTGGTCTGGACTACATCTCCCGTATCAGAAGTCTTCTGTGCCATGACAGTTTGTCAGTCGTTGTAGAAAAAGACAGCTAAAGAGGTTCCAGATCTTTTCTTTCAAAAGCCACTATCAGACAGCAGTATACAAAACTTCCAAGAATATGAGTCTTGAGTACAATTGACTAAACTGAACAGTGCATTGAGAAATATTACTTATAAAAAACAAAAACATACAACAGTAACAGAACTTTGGGTGCAAACAATGAGTCTGGAGCACGTTTACTTGAGGTTTCTCCTACCTGTCACCTGACCTTAATCCAGCTGGTAGGATGGTGCTGCCAGGATGTGACTGTGCTTATTAACTTCATTGCTGGAGAGAAGCAGGGGGCAGGTAAATAGAAAACTCCATAGGGGATGTTCAGAGAAAGTCCACATCCTACTTACCTGAGACTGACTACTGATGGATCAAGCAGATGAACCGTAGTTACTAAGCGGACAGCCCAGAATCTGAGCAAATGTCCTAATGATGTCACTGTGGGTGAGAGACATTGGCATCAGTCAAAAAGTTGGATGTCTCATACCAAAAGTTAAGGCACATGCTATCACATCTACTTGTCTGTTTGTCTGTCTGTCAGTCATCCATCTATCTTTGTTGGTTTTTTTTCATTGTTCAATCTTTCAAAGGTAGTGGATTCCCTTCTTTGGAAATAGAATTTAAGGCAAAAGAAATAAAAAAAAAAAATTAGGACCAAATAATTGTAAGAATTTTTTTCCCCTCAGTTAATCCTCTTAGAAAATATTTGCTTTGTTCTATGGTAGGTAAGAGGCTGCCTGTGTAATCATTATTTGGCAGTACATAATGGGGAGGATCTTCCCTCCCGCCCCCCTGCTTTGGTCTCACATTTCAAAAATCATTTCCATTCAAATGCCCTGTGATATAAAATTTTGCTGGCTTGTCAGTGTGTTGACAACATACAGACAAAATTTTGAAGAAGTCCCAGTATTTCACCTTTCTCTGAAATTAATCAGGGGAACTGATTGCAGTTCATTGCCAAATCAGGGTATATCAGGACTATAGTGTTCCAACCCTTCTAACCCAGGGTTTTAGTTACCTGCAACCAGCCACAGCACAAAAATATTAGATGAAAAATTCACAAGTTAACTCAAAAAATTTGAGAAATGGAATGGAGCATCGTGTGTTTTGAGTTTTGAGTGATAGGATGGTCGTCCTGTGTACTGCTGCCAGGGCGTGAGTCATCCTGTGCGGCCTGAGCGCCTAGCATGTGACCTGCCCACTCATCACTTGGCAGCCGTTTGTTATCAGACTGACTATCCAGGATTCCATAAGCACTAATGGACTTAATAATGGCCATAAGATACAGGCATGGTGACGTCAGCAATTCAGATGTGTCTAGGAGCAGCTATGAAGTGCTACCTTTAAATAGAAAGGCTGGCCCATTTATATCACTAAAAAGGATTTATTATTTGGATTACATATGAGGGATAGGGTATTTGCATGTGAGTGGTTCTCTCTGAGGAGTCCAGAGGCATAGGATCCCCTGGAACTGCACTTACTGTGAACTACCCTATGTGGGTTCTGTGACCCACACTCAGGTTTCCTGTGTTTTTGACTACTGCACCTGCCATCTTCAGCCCTGCCACTTTGGTTCCTCTGCATTGCTGTTTGTTGCTGTTATTAGTTACTGATCTCTTACTGTGCTCATTTTTTAATTAAACCATCTCATTGATGTGTGTATGTATATGAGAGAAGGTAATACAAATAGGACTGGTACTATCTGTGAGGTTTCAGACATCCATTAAGGATTTTGGAATATATGCCCAGAGATTACTATAGTTTATAATGGAAAAAGAGAAATTCATTGATGAGGGGGAGCTCAGAGGCTTTCAAAAGGACGATTTGAATGTCAAAGGGTTAGGAGCATCCCCTGGCAAGCCACTAGAGCCCCCTGAGTAGTTTGTAAAGTGATCCTCTCTTACTTCTCTAATGTGTGTGTACATGCATGTGTGGGAGTGTGTGGGTGTGCATGGGTACACAGACAGCTTGCTGTTTGTCTTATTTCTAACAAAAAACTGTTAAGTCATTGGCAGTGAGAAGGGTGTCATGTTGTGTTGTACAATTTTTTTTGCTAGAAAAAATAATTCCAAAAAAGAAAGTCAGTGTTTCATTCATTCTTTGATAAGTAAAATTGCAACTTAAAAATTTGTTCAAAATAAGATTAACTCATTTATATGTACCCTTAGCCATATCTCCTTACTATTTACCTGTAAAGTTTTGGTCTCCATCTTTTAAAAATTTTTATTATTTTAAATTGCATGTATTGCATGTGTCTCTGTGTGAGTGTGTGCACATGAGTGTTAATTGGCCTCCATGTTTTAAGTAGATTGACTTTGAGTGTCTTTTATTAATATTTGTTATCTTTGGATAGTTCTAATAGTAGGATGAAAATTTATTGTTGTTACAAAAATCACACTTGAGCTAGTGAGATTGCATATTGGGTAGAGGAGACTTTCGCTAAGCTTGACAACCTGGGTTCAGTCCCCTAAACCCACATGACACAAGGAGAGAACCAGTCCCTCAAGTTGTGGCGCGCGTGCACACACACACACACACACACACACACACACACACACACACACACACGCATGATAAATAAATAAGTAAATGCAAAATCATACTTATGATCTAAAACATTATATTTAAATCAAAATCATTGAATGCCTTACTTTCACTTTCATTTCTGAAGTTGTTGCCACTTCGTTGTCTTGGCTGATTTGTTTATTTTTGTAGATTTATTTATTTTTAGTTTTTGTCAAGGTTGTTGAAGACACTGATCTTGTTATATTTTTGTGAGGTACTGACTTGAAGCATTGAACCAGATGACGGTTTATGACTAGAAAGACAAATAAATAAGTAGGCCATGTCGTGTGACTGATGTCTCGGGTCATTAAATCCTGGAACTTTCTGCACCAAGTTGAGGGGCTGTGAGAGATTTGTCTAGCATGCGACACTCCTCAGCTCAGTGTCTACACCTTAAAGTCCAACCAACTTTGTGAGCAGCGGTCCCTAAAACCTTGGTGAGCAAAAAGCAAGCTTGGAGGTGGGCTCGGTCCAAGGATTGCCATCTTTACTCTTTACTTGCCTTTTCCATCATGCCAGGAAAGACTGTGTTCCACGTGTGTGTGCACTTGTGATGGTGAACACCCACAGAAGCAGAGTGTGTCTACAGCTCTCGATTGAGTAATAGAAGGCGTTATGTTTCAGGCAGATCGTTATAGCTGATTATTCATGCCAATCCCATGAAGTAGGGGTCATGCTTTTTTTTTTTTTTCTTTTTTTTTTTTTTTTTCCTTCAGATGAGCAGCCTGTTTTATTTTCTTTAGGCAGTGGCAGACTATTGAAAATTTTCAATTTGGGGAAAGTAATCAGATGTTAGTCTAGGCATTCAGATTGATTCTACTTTCTCACCAAAATGACTACCAAAGCTACCTTTTAATGCATTTTGTTTGTCTTAGCTGCCTGACAAAGTCCACAGACACTGGACAGAAGCACCCATGGAAGTTTCTATAGCTATATATTTACCTAACCTCAGATCAGAATTATTTAAAAAAATAAAAATAAAAATAAAAATCCACGGACTGATTTTTATTTTAAATATAAAAATCCTCTTAACAAGTCCTTGCTCCAGGAAAACTGCTCCATTTCTTCATTGTCTCTCAAGCACATGATTTCGTTTTTGTTTTTTTTAATTAGATATTTATTTTCTTTATTTACATTTCAAATGCTATCCCAAAAGTTCCCTATACCCCCCCCCCCCCACTTCTTGGCCCTGGCATTCCCCTGTACTGGGGCATATAAAGTTTGCAAGATCAGGGGGCCTCTCAGGGTCATGCATTATTATTGTCTGCTTTACAGTTTCTTCTGTGACAGTGCTTAGATAACTGGCCTAGCACTCTGAACAGAGTGTAGACTGGCCAAGGCAGGCTGTAGTTTGGTGGACTGTAGGAGTCTGTGAGTGTCGGTGAGAGAGGAGGAGGTAGAGAGAGGATACTGAGGTAAAAGGGAGCTCCAAAATGGCCACTGAAACCAATCTCAACCCAGAGGCAGAGATGGCACTAGAAACCAAAGACCTACGATAGAGGAGTAAGCTAGAAGTCCTTGCAGGCTGGTAGTTGGAATGTGAGCCAGTCTGTTTCTGGCCTGAGGCCAGGCCTGCTAGCCAGAGCAGCCACCTGAGGTGGGCTTCTTCATGATAAGGCAAGTTAGTGTCTCTTGCCTTGGGTGAGGTCATTGGTCTAAAGGACAGAGGATGTTGTGCTTCAGCAAGCACTCTAGGCCTCAGCTAACATGTCAGAATGTTGGAGAACAGCCCAACAGGGATGATACCAGGGAGGAAACACCATCCTGGGAGTCTTGTTTCAGTTTGGGAGAATAAAAACCCAAGCTCTAATTTTGGAACTGACCTGCACTCCAAGTTGGTATTTTATCTTTCAGTACATGTGTTAGGTGTGGTATGTGCACAGGTGTGTATAAATGTGTACACTTGTGTGTGCATAGGTGTGTAGGTACCTACACCCATGTACACTTATGCAGAGGCCAAAAGTGTCTTCTACTATTGTTCTGTGCCTAATTATATTGAGGCAGGGTCTCTCAATTAAACTGAAGCTTGCAGTTTTGGCTAGGCCAGATGGTCCACCTGTCCTCACCTACTGCTGCTGGGCCTTTAAGCACAGGCAGTCATGCCTGCATTTCACTTGGATGCTGGGGACTTAAACTCAGACCCTTGTGTTTACAGCACATGCTCTTCCCCGCTGAGCTATCTCACCATCCTTTGTTTATATGTCTTAAATGGCATCCCACATTCACTGAGCAAAGCTCTGGCTTTCTGGGTTTGCCTTTTGGAGTAGTAAAGGTACCCGAAATCATCACATAATAAGAAGCTTGCTTTGAAAAAATACTTGATTCGAACTGTTTAACTTTAGACTTAGTGGCTGAAAAGTTGTTTCTGGTAGTCACCTGAGCTTTATTGAAATGTCCTACTAAAGCAGCCAGAAACCTACTGCCTTGTCCTAATGTGTGTCTCTGTGTCATTATATGTTTGGCTTTCCTGGAAGGCCAGTGGACTGGCTTATCACCTTTATGTTAGTTCTCTGCTTAGCCTTGGTTTATAAAATCCTCCTTCCTCAGTCCTGGCTTATTTTCTTTCCCTTTCTCCCTTTCCTCTCTGGCCAGCATGCTCTGCAGCTCACCTCCTGACGTGCTGAGTGTACATGCTTCCTCACAGCTGCTGCTCAACGTGTACTCTAGTTTAGCTTGAGCAAGGCTGTGTGTCCATTCTGCCAGTGCCTGAAGATGTTCTGTTGCTGACTCCCCAACCAAATCACAGTCCAGGACTGATGCCAGCATCTTTATCATAGATTCATGGGAAACTCTAGTGTGAGGAGAACTGAGTGATCACATGAGCCCACTTGTCATATTTTCTGACATGGAAACCAACCTACAAATTATGGTCTGTGGAGAAACCCACCCTCTCTCCATCTCCCTCCCACTGCCCGCCCTCTTTCTCTCTTGCTTACTTGCTCACTTGTGAGAGGAAGAGTCTCTCACTGAATCTAGGGCTTCCTATTTTAGTTAGGCTAGCTGTCCAGCAAGCTCAGGGTCCTGTCTTATTTCCTGGTACCCACTTCCAGGAGTGGGGCTGGGATTATAGATATGTACCCTGGCATTTATGTGCATGCCAGGCCTGGATCTGAACTCAGGTCCTCATGCTTGCACTGAGTCACCTCTCCTACCTCTAGGTTTCTATTGCTATGATAAAATGCCATGACCAAAGCAACTTTGGGAGGAAAGGGTTTTTATTTCAGTTTACAGTTCTACAGCACAGCCCATCAGGGAGAGATGTCAGGGCAGGAACCAGGAGGCAGGAGCCGATGCAGAGGCCATGGAGGGATGCTGCTTACTGGCTTGCTTAGTTTGCTTTCTTATACCATCTGGACCATCTGCCCAGGGGTGACTCCACCAACAATGGGCTTAGCCCTTTCAAATCAATTATTAAGTCAATTCCCCATGTGTAGACAATAGATTTAAATACCACACACACACACACACACACACACACACACACACACACACACACGCACACACACATGCACACACACATGTGCCCTGGCACACAAGTATAAAGAGTACTATTTGAGAAGTGACCGAGATGATGGGAGGGTGATAGGAATGTGAAGAGAGCACAGTGATATAATGTAATGCACTGAATGTCCTAAAGGAATATTGCATGTGCTTATGAGAGATTAATAACTAAAATGTAATTATATAAAGAGTTTGGGGGAGGAAAAGCAGGTATGCTAGGTGGCTTTTTGTTTTTGTTCTTTAGGAACCTCCACTGCCTTCCGCAATGGCTGCACTAATTTCACTCCCACCAGTAGTGTATAAGGGGTCCCACCTACCCCCATCCTTGCACTTTTTGTTGGTTTTGTGTGTGTATTAATGACAATACTAATTATTTATTGGAATAAAAGAGACTAGGTATTTTGATTTGTGTTTCTCTGATGTTTTGAGAGTCATGTTCAGTAGATGTCAAATTTAAGCTACTTTCTTTCAATATAAATAAGTGTTATTTCATTGATTTCGGGCCTGTTTGACTTTAATCCACATAATTGTACATATTTATGAGGTATGATCTCTTACTTCAGTACATGTGTGCATTGTGTGGTGATCAAATAGGGTAATTGGCATGCCTGTCTTTGTGTTGGAAACATGGAAGTCCTCTACTTTCTGTTTCCAGATGCTCAGTTTTTGTTCTTGAAAGCTGTCCTGCTGTGCACTAGACAGTCAGAAGTCCCCAACCTCTGGCCATGCCTGTTCCACTCTCAGCCTCTTGAGCTTCCCCACAGGAGAGCATTACCATAGCATCTCCTGAGCCTGACTTTAATACCATGCCAGTCCAGGCTGCTGCAATTACCGGATCTCATTCTTCTTGGCTGAACATATATCCTGCTGTGGCTGTAGACCATGTTTTCTTACCTCCGTGCATGGGCTGCAGTGAGCTGGGCTGCAGTACATGTGCATGTGTGCGTGCACATGTGTGGCTCTAAAGCTGCTTTCTTTCTCGTGGGTATGCTCTACTGTGTGACTTGCAGACTTGTGCTGAACTTTCAGGTTTTGGAGTTTGTTTTGGTTTTTGTTGTTTTGTTTTCCAGACAGGTGCTTTTGTTGTAGCAAAGGCTGACAACCTCAAACCCACAGCATGTCTGTCTCAGGATACAGAGTGCCACTGTACCGGCTTCTACGTTTAGCTTCACAATGGCTGTTCCAGTTTATGCTGCCACAACAGAGTTCAAATCATCAGTTGGGGTGGGGGTGAGTTGTTTTAAGATTTTTTTTTTTCTCCATGTACCATCTTATAAAAGAGAAGAAAAACACGTTTTCATCTTTTTAGTAGGAGTCATCCTTACTCAGCTGAGATTTTTTTTTAACTGGGTTTTCCTTTGCATTTCTCGACAGCTGCTGGTGGTGGTGTTTTTCATGCGTATGTACATTTTCGTGCATGTGTTACCCGTTGGTACGTCACTTGAGTTGTTTGGTTCAACTCACTAGCCCATTTAAAAATTGGTTTAATTTATACTGTTCTGCTATTGCTTAAGCACCTATCTCTTGCCAGATGAATGGCTCATAAGTATTTTCTTCCATTTTATAGGTTGTTTCTAAATTCTGCTGTTTGGAGTCTGATGTAATTCCATCTATCTATTTTTGCCTTAGTTACCTATGCCTTTGATGTTATATCAAAAAAAAATCTTTGTTCCAACTAATGCCCTTAAGGTTTTAGACTCTACTTAACTTTAGGTCGTATCTTTAAGCCTTTGATCCTCTTTGAGTTGCTTTTTTTGTTTGTTTTTGGTGGTTATGATGAGAAATAAAAATCTGTTTTTTTGTTTTGTTTTGTTTTGTTTTGTTTTGTTTTTGTAATATGGGTCTCCAATTTTCCAAGAGCCATTTATTAGCAACTATCTTTTCCCCAGCACTTGGTTCTGGTATTTCCATCATAAACCAGTTGGCTGTTGTCCATGGGTTGTTTCTAGGATCTCTGATTTCTTGCATTGGATTTTGTGTATATTTTATGCTATTGCTGTGGTTACTGTGGATTTGTAGCACATTGTTGAAGCTGAGTATTACAATCCCACTAGCTTTATTCTTGTTAGTGTTACTTAGTTATGGAGTCTTTATGTTTCCATACAAGTTTAGGAGGTGTGTTTTTTCTATTTCTGTAAAGACTATCATTGGTATTTAATAGAGATTGCATTGGATGTGTAGGTGGGTCACATTGGGTCACTTTGGGTTGCATGAACATTTAATGATTTCCTTACATCCACAAACAAGGTTGTCATCCCCCCACCACCTCCACACCCCCACCCTCTTTGGTGGTCTCTTCAATCCCTCAGCAGTGCTTCCCAGGTCTAATATGGGCTTCTTTCATCTCTTGGTTAAATCTGTAGTGTAGCTCTCGGCAGCTTTCTTTACTTTTTGGTAGTTATCATCCGTGCATAGAAATGCTACTAATTCTTTGATATTGATCTTATGTTCTGCAAATTTATTGAATTCATTTATCAGCTCTGATCTTTTGTGGGCTTTTTAGGCTTTTTATATGTCATGTGCAAACAAGGATAGTTTGATTTATTTTTTTCCTACTTGGATGACTTTTCTTTCTTTGCCTTGTTCAGTTGTCCTGGGTAGGATTTCTTATACACTTACTAGGAGATGTGGGAGTAGATGGCTTTGTCCTGCTCCAAATCTTCCAGGAAATATGTTCAACTTTGCCATCTTTAGTTCAACGTTAGCTGTGGGTTTGTCCTACACAGCCTTAATGAATTGCGGTATGCTCCTTATATACCCGGCTGTGGAGATGTGTATCATGAAGAGTGTTGAATTTTAGTTACTGAATGCTGTTTCTGTGTGCATCAGGATGTGCACACTGTTTTTCTTTCATTCTGTTGGTGCAGTGTGTCACACTTACTGACTTGTATGTGCTGAGCTGTCTACATCCCTGGGATAAGCCACACTCGACTGTATATCTTGATCCTCCATTCAGTTTGCAGTGCTTTGTTGAGAATCTTATCTGCTCATTAGTGACACTGACCTATAACTTTCTCTTTGTTCTTCTCGTCTTGTCTGGTTTTGGTGTCAGGAAATGCTGTCCTCATAGAATTTTCCTCCTTTCAAATTTTTGAAATGGTTGGAGAGTAATTGAAGTTAGTTATTTAGGGCTGGTGAGATGGCTCAGTGGGTAAGAGCACCTGACTGCTCTTCCAAAGGTGATGAGTTCAAATCCCAGCAACCACATGGTGGCTTACAACCACCGTAATGAGATCTGACGCCCTCCTCTGATGCGTCTGAAGTCAGCTATAGTGTACTTATGAATAATAATAAATGAATCCTTGGACCAGAGAGAGCAGGGACTGATCAAGTGGGACCCGCCGGAGTGAGCGGGGCTGAAGGGGGGTGGTGGCCAGAGCGAGTGGGCCCGACCAGAGCGAGTGGGGCAGACCAGAGCAAGCAGGGTTGACCGGAAACGAGGGGGAAAAAAAGTTAGTTATTTAAAAGTTTGGTAAAATACAACAGTGAAACTTCCCAGTCCTGGGTATACTCTACTTAGAAGAACGTTTATTACTGATGTTTATTACTAATGTTTATTATGTTTCCTTGTCTTGTTAGGTTGTCAGTTGCTTAACCCTGCAACCTTGGGAGCTCATGTTAGTCCCGGAATGGACCGGACCATTCCTTCTAGGTCTTCTAATCTGTTGGCAAGCAGTTGTTTGTACACAAGAGTCTCTAATGCAGTGGTTCTCAACCTATGGGTCTCATCCCTTTTGGGAAGCCGCCTAAGACCATCTGCATATCATATATTTACATTATAACTAATAACAACAACATTACAGAATGAAGTAGCAATGAAAACATTTTTTTTTAGTTGTTGGGGGTGGTCTCCATAACACAAGTATTAAAGGGTCTCAGTGTTAGTAAGATTGAGAACCACTGTCCTAATGCTTCTTGTAGTGGTTGTTCATGAGAGTCCCCAATGCTGCTTGTATTTCTCTGGTGTCAGTTAAAATGTCTTCTTTTTGTCTCCTGTTTTATTTGAGGCTTCCCTCTGTTTATTTCTTTGTCTAACAAAATGTTTGTTGACAAGATTTTAAATTAAAAAAAAATCACTTTTTTCTTCTTTTTGGGGTGTGTGTGTGTGGATGCCGTCGAGAATGGTGGTATGTGTCTATAATTCCATCATTTTGGAGGCTGAGGCAGGAAGATCAAGAGTTGAGGCCATCAGCCCAAGGTCAGTCTCAAAATCAAACCAAATCAATATCAACCCTTTTGGTTTCGTTGTTTTTCCATTTCCCCACCTGGTGCTAAGATTCAAACACGCGCCTGTCTCTCACTGGTTTGTTTGTGCAGGTCGGCACTGCACTGGACATTGCTCTGCTTTTACTATTTAGTTGGTTTTGGTTTTTAGGTCTGTGTTTATATTTTTACCATGCTGATGATTTGGTCTAGACCTTGTGGGTCTTCTGGTGCTTCATTGCTGTTCTTTTTTGCAGATTCCTCATACTTATATCCTAGGCAGGCCTTGAACTCAAAGCATTCCTCCTGCCTCATCTCCCCTAGTGCTAGCATTACATACAGGTACGTCTGGGCCCCACTTCCTTGTACAGATCCCTGAGCTTTCTCTCCACACAGCTTTATCCTCTCTGGACTCTGCCTGTGAACTACAGCCCTTTAACTTCTGGGAATCTACTGCTGACACCTGGCTCCAGCAGACCATAGGGCTGCTGTACCCCAGTTCCTCGTGGTGTTGGTGGACACTGCTCTAGCAGTAAGTTGGCTTCCTTGGGTTCTTTGCTCAGTGCAGCCTGTTGTCCCTCACTGAAAACTCCTTTGCACATTCCTTCCACTTCTCTGTTGTTTTTGGTAAAAGATCACTACCCAGAGTAATTAATCTCCTAGGGCAGAAACAGGAGTGTTCCAGTGTTGGGTTTTATACATATAAAATGGAGTCAGTGTTCAAATGCTGAACATTTCTTTACTGGATGCCTACAGGCATCTCAATGCTTACTCATTCTTAGATTTTAAAATTCTAATTGTATTCCTGAGTATCATCACTAGTATTATCTTTTCACAATCAAGACATCCCCCTGCAATGTTTCAGCTGAATGGTAGAACACTTACCTAGAAAATTTTTCCTTAAGTGGGGTGTGGTTTTAGAGGCTATGGTTTTGGATATGCAGAATACTTGTTTTATAATCCCCTCTATCAGCTATGTTTTTTTCATTAGTATTTTAATTGATAATCATGACTGTATACATTTATGAAGTCCATCTTGTGACCTACAGTTCCCTGTTTCTCTCCTTCTCAGTACCTAGCTTCTGGTAATTTTCATACTACTCCCATCTTCTGTGAGCGTAACTTCTTAAAAATACAACATGCAAGTAAGATACTTGGCTTTCTGTGACTTATTTTACTAAGTGTAATATATTCTGGACTTACCTGTATTATCATGAATAGTTGAATTTTCTTTCTCTCTCTTTTTTTTTGTTTGTTTTTTTGTTTTGTTTTTTTTTTCGAGACAGGTTTCTCTGTGTAGCCCTGGCTGTCCTGGAACTCACTTTGTAGACCAGGCTGGCCTCGAACTCAGAAATCTGCCTGCCTCTGCCTCCTGAGTGCTGGGATTAAAGGCATGCGCCACCATGCCCGGCGAATTTTCTTTCTCTTAAAGCTGAATGTGTTTGTTTTCATTTCATCTGTGTTGCTTGATAAAATATACTAATAACTAATTTAGAGGAAAGGGTGTTTAGTTTGGCTTACATTTTCAGGGTATAGTCTGCCATTGTGGGGAAGCCACAGTGACAGGAGCTTGAAGCAGGTCTTAATGTTACGTCTGTAATTGGGAATTGAGGAAATAAATTCATTCATGCTACTTGCTTATTTACTTACGTGTACTCAGCTGGACTTCTCTACTCTTATACAGTGCGGGACCTTTTGCCTAGGGAATGGTTCCATCCACAGTGGACTGATTGAGTCTTCCCACATCACTCAACTTAAGACAGTCTCTAATAGACATGCCTACAGGTCAAGTCAATGTGGTCTCTCATTGAGACTCCTTCCCCAGTTTCTATATTAAAGAAATAAAAGTTGACTATTGAAGTTACCCATCACGCTTCATTTCTTGTCAATTTGACATACCAAACATCACTTTTAAGCCATAACCCTCCACATCTTGTCCCCAAAGTCTCATTTTAAATATAATGTAAATGTAGCCCAACTTTAAAAAACTAAAGTCTCTAAACTATGGGCCCCTGAAAAATTAAAAACAATTTACATATTTCCAATATATGATGAGACAGGATAGTATTCTTATTCCAAGAGTGAATAATTAGGACATCAGGGACACATCAGATAAAAAGAAAACCAAAATCCAGCAAATATCCCATCCCATAGCTCCGTGTGTAGCATCTAGGGTTTGTCTTCTGGGCTTCAAGGAACCTTGGTAACCCAGTCTTTCAGCTTTGTAAGGCATCTAAGGCTTCAGCTTCACTATCACCATTGGCCTCTTAGAGCCTCGTTGCAGGAACCCTGATCCTGCTACACAGTGCCAGCCTCAGCTGCTCTCCATGAGCCCTTCAATCTTGCATCTTTCATGCCTTCAAACCTAGTACTATCATAGGCAGGACAGTGGTGGTGCATGCCTTTGATCCCAGCACTTAGGAAGCCGAAGCAGGTGGGATCTCTAGGTTTGAGGCCAGCCTGGTCTACACAGTGAGTCCCAGAACAACCAGAACTGCACAGAAAAACCCTATCTCAAAAAAAAGAACGAAACAAAAATTGAGTACTTCCTGGAACTGAAATTACAGATGATTATGAGCTGCCATGTGGGTACTGGGATCTGCAAGAGCATCCAGTGCTCTTAACCACAGAGCTGTCTCCAGTGCTGAGCCTTGTCCTTTAATATAGTTTCATTACATTTATTTGGGGGTTGATCAGAGGGCAAATTGCAAGAGTTAGTTCTCTCCTTTTCTCTTAATGAGAAAAGGATCATGCTGAGCTTATCAGACTTGGTGGCAAGTTCCTTTACCCTCTGACACTTCTCTCTGGCCCTCTTGGAGAGCTTTTGAAAATAAGCAATCTTTTAGGAATGATTTAGACTTATAGGAAAAACTATAATCCTGAAAACAATCCAAAGAACACCCATATTCTGACCTTTACTCAAATTCATCTATTGTTAACATTTTGTTCTTTTTAGAAGTACTGGTTGTCTCTGTCTACCTCTGTAGCCACATAATTCTACTTCTAACTCACTGAGGGAAGTTACAGCCATGGTTTCTTGCCCCTAAGTACTTTAGTACACTTTTCCTAAGACTAAGAATATTCTGTTACATGGTGCAATTTACTTATAAATTTTTATTCTCTTTAGAACTATGTCATATAGATGTGCCATAATTCAAGTAGTTTTCTGTTAATATAAGCTTTTTGTTTGGGGAGAAAAGGCAAAGAAGTCAGCTAGCTAATTAAAAAAAAAAACTAAAACTAAAAGATATCTATACATCTGCAGTAGGAAAATTGATAAAATATGTTAAGTGTGTATTGACTACATTAAACAAATGTAGGAATGAATATAGACTGTAGCTACAAGAAATGTATGTGAATCTCAGAAGCATGGTGAGTTTAGAAAGCAAGATTCCAGGAAGTCTGTTTACAGGGTCCCATTTTGTTAGTCTAAGTTATTGATGGTTCAAACTCAGGATACCAGGAGACTGCCTCCAGTAGACAGAGGGCTTGGTAGGAAAGGTGCACACTGGGCACATCCCTAGTGATGATGTCCTAGTTCCTGAGCACACAGTAGATTCTTGAGTGTTCACTTTTCTATCTTACGCCTAATGTGCTAATATATGAAATGTATTCTTCTGTGTCTCCAAGGTTTAAGGCAGCTAGAGGATGCTAAGTGAGATTTCTAAGAGAGAAGACTCAATGGCAGTTTATGGTATAAGGCTGTTTCTATGTCTTACATCTGCAGCTATGAGGCATAAATCTCATGTGAGTTGGGACTGTATTTTGCTGACTCAGTCTCAAGAACTCTGTGCATAGGCTCAGTTGTGTGGTTGATCAAATGATGAGAGATGAATATGAAACAAAATATATTTAAATACTACTTTTGGGAGAGTTCAAATTGATTTGCTCAAGTTTTTGTTTTTCCACACAAACCAGAAATTTCTAGACTGCTTCTGATGTAATCATTGTGTGACATACCAGAAGCTAAACCATTAAATAGTATTATTTAGTTAAAAAACAGAATTCCATTAAGTTTGGTTAGGAAATACCTTTGGGATATAGCCTCCATTTATAAGCTGGGGTATTTAACAGTAGGAATCCTGGGCGTGTTGGTATCATTGTGAGATAAATCTTATCAGGTAGTGTGTGCTCCTCACCAGCAGTGCTCAAAAAGGGCGTCTCTGGGGGGGACATTTATACTGCTTTTGGGAGAGCCATACCTCACTGCCAAATGAAACTGGTGATTTCATGTGGATTACCTGTGATTTAGTTTGATCCTGACCTACTACACCCTAGTACCCGGGGTGCTCAGCCCAAGGTTCTCCTCCCTGCACTACCTGGGGAAGAGACTAGAAACTTGCTTTGCACTTGATATCGGCAGGCATGAATCTGCTGCAAACTGTAGTCACTCAGCTCTTCCAGAGTCAGTCCCAAGAGGGGACCACCTGCTCTGCTGGACACCAGTTCTCAGTTTCTTATAGTATGAGGCTGTGACATTGGAATACAGGTTCAACAACAGTCAGCACGGTCCAGAGGTTGTCCCCAAGTCACCAGCTTCTGCCATGGCAAGTCCTCCTTGGTCCTTAGCTCCTAATTTGAACTTGTTCACAGGGCTTAGATTTGCCTGTACAAATGTTTCTGAAAAGCTCTCACCCACCCCTCCATCCTACCCCGGGGTAGACCCAGGCTGTACTCCATATATGTATCACATTCGCCACCATGACCCAATGAACATAGGAAGTACCTTTTGTTACTACACAGTAAATGTGTAACCATTAAGATAATTCTAGCAGTATAAAATTGCCGGGTGAGCTTTTTTATGAATCATAATATATTTGCAATTCATTTTATCCTTTCTCTATAAAGAATACACATTACAGTGCTTTGCCTTTTATTGTGATAATGTTACTCCTTGTCAGTTTTCTTGGGACAAAAGTCTTGTAATAAATTTATATTCACAGGTGCATCCAGAGCCCGCCAGCGTCTTCTTAGCTGAATTTTAGCTTCATAACAACAGTAGGCAGGGTGTGGCCTGCACCTCTTTAATAGGCGAGCAGGAAGTCAGCTCTGACGGGGTATTGTAATCTGCTTTATCACGGGAGCCTGATGTTGTGTAACAGAAACTCCAGCTTGTCCTCGCCTGTCCTAAAGCATTGCTTCATGAAGGGAAATAAACTCACTGGAATATTTGTGAAATTCAATTAAAATGCTTTCCCAAGCACTGTTTTAAAATGCATGCTGGAACAATTTATTATAGCCTTGTGGTCTTTTACAAAACATATTAATTGAGTGATTTCTTCAGTTGTAATTAAGTGGATCCATGCTACTCTAGAAGCCCTGTGTCACATCTGTATCAGGTGGAGGAGTGGCCTAAACCCAGGCCTTTATTTCTCCAGGAGAAGGGAGAGCTGGCTGCTTTGGACTTAATGGACAGGCTGCTTTCCTTCACTGTGTGCTTCGCCTCTGCTCACAAAAGTGCATTCACTCCACTAGAGTATGTTGAAACTTTTCAATGGAAACGGCTTTTCACTAACAAAGAAAGCATTTTCTCCCCCTTCCCATGTCTTAGCTCTCTCTCCCCATAAAGTCTTGGCTTCTCCAGCAGCTGTACCTCCACCAGCAATGACAAAAGGTGCGATTGTGCTCAGAGATGGCTGTGAAGATAATGTCACTGGAGTTTGTGTGGGCTCCTGGGGACTGTTTTTCTTCTGTGTTTCATTCTATTTTTGTTATTTCAGAAGGTTTAGCACACCTTAAGAACACCAAGAACGCTCCCCCCAAAAAAGGCTTTAGAAATCCTTTTTAAATCTTTATCTGATGGGAACTGCTTCCTTCCATTAGATGTTCTATTAGCTCTTAGGGAGGAGCCTCTGCCCAGGGAACCGCAGGTTTGAAGAAATTCACCTGGATGTAGGAATGAAGTGGGATCCTGAGAGTGGTGAGTGGGTTGCTTTCTTGCAGGCAGGCCAAGAGAGTTTCAGTGTCTGACTTGAGGGCAGCAGACAGTGTGCATATTAAGCTTCGTTACCTCCCTTCATCTTCTTTTCCAAGTTGTGACTCCAGCCCCAAGCTGGCAGCCTTCAAGCTGTGTCTATTTACTTAATTAACTTGAAGATAACATGTCTACATCTTTCTTGGTTCGTTTTTCACTTAAGGTTCTGGGCAGTGGTGCTGATTCTGAAGCACCATTTGCTTCTAGCAAAAATCTTTCAGGTTTTCTGATAGTTAGGCTGAGCACCTAATCTCCTTCAGAGCACTCTGGCCACCCAGCAGTCAAGCTGTCAGTGGAACCAACTCATAGGACCTAGCCACACTGGTCTCTACTAGATAGAGTCCCACTGATGAATGACCTACCTTTTGGGCCATGATTCTTTCATAAACACTAGGTGGTGTACATTTCAACCATCATCCTTGGCAGACATTCTAAAGCTCCCTCTCAAGATTCAACCATCTTGTCATTGCTTACTAGACTCAGCAAGTCTGGATAAAGAAGCCACCAGAAAGTCCTTCTGAAATACAAACACACATTCTGAATACTGATAAGCAGCATTCTCTTCTTCCTTCAAACACTCAGAGAGAAAAGATGTAATGCCTGTTCAGCCAAACCCACTGAGTGGCACTCTGCCACGATGATTCATTTTGCCTTGGAGCCATCTTACACCCTTTGTGAAACTAGGTCTCTCTTGGTTGAGAGAAGAAAAAGACTCCTCCAGAGCTGTCAGTCACTGCATAAGCACCACCAAATGAAGGACTTAGTGGATCAAGTTTAATACACTTCGAGTGTCCAAACCTTCCTCTAGATCTGTTCACCATGCCACTCAGTAAGTCACCTGTGTCCCTGGAGAATGCTTGTGCAATCTTGTTAGAGTAATAATCTGACAACTTGAAGTTCACCTGGGGGAGATGAAGGTAAGTGTGGTGATTACGGGTGTGCTCAGCCCCTCGGTCCCACTCCTCCCTTGGGAATCACTACTACTAGATAGCATAAGGAACCAACTGATGGCTTCTGCTCCTGGCCTCCCACATCTTAAAACATCACCAGTCTGTGTGTGTGTTTCTCAAGCTTGGACAGTAAAACAAACGGAGAGTTTCTGACATTCCAGAAGAAAAAAAGAATGGGAAACCACTGGGCTCTGTTACTTTTGCTTCCTCCTGCCACTGGCATATGTGCTCTCTAGGGATCCATAGAGACTCCACAAATCCATTAGAGCATCTCAAACTTTAAGATGCATGAGATAAATGGCACACACCAGTTACTCAGAAGGATGAGGCAGGGGAATTTCAAGATCTGAGCCAGCCTGGGCTACACAATAAGTTCTGGGACAACTTGCACTATTTAGTGAGAGACAGTGTCTCAAAAAAAAAAAAAATAGATACAATAAGTTCTGGAGTAGTTGTTTAGCCTGTGTCTTCTCAGACCCAGACTGAGTCAGAAAATCTGCCTATGAGATCTAAGCAGACGCCTCGGTAATAAGCGTCTTGCTGGTGATTCTGGTAGAGGTGTTACTTTGCACTGAGCCTAGGAGTCTTATCTCTCTGCTTTATCCTTCCTTTGTATTCCACACTGAGCCATACAGAGTTTGAGGTTAGTAGTTGAGAATCAGCAGGTAACCCAAGGGTCAGTGGAAAGCAAAATGCCTCTGTGCCTTACTAAACAAGAAAGCTTTGAGTGATGGCCCGGAAGCTTCTGCTGTGTCAGTCCGTCCCATGATCCGCTCATCAGTGAGCACATGCTACACACACCTACACCTCATGTGGGATCCTTCCCTTGGTTGTGTTGTGCAGGTGATCTCACCTGGATTATGTGCTGGCTATCTGAGCCTTAAATCTTGTGGCTATAAGAGGCTGCCTCCCCTCTCTGGACTGAAGGCAGTAGGACCAAGGCAAAAGCGCTTCATGGCCCTCCTCTAAACCGTGCTATGGAGCAGTGCTGGCTCTCAAACAGGCTTACCCACTGTCAGTGGGGCTGTGGGGTGTCTGTACTCAAGCTTTAGAGGTACTACCAAACCGAAAGGAAACACTTCGTCCTACTCTGGGCTCACTGAATAATCATCAGATGCACTGACCAGAGTCTGCAACTACTCTTCTGGTCTCATGGGAAAAAAGACCCATATCTTGGTGTCACATAGCTAGCAATTGGTTTCATGTTTCTAGTGAAGTATGCTTCCACTGCTAACATAAGATCTGGGTAACTGTTGAGTGGTATACATTTTATACATGTTGTGTTTTTTTAATTGTCATTACTCTTATAATCTAAGCAATAAGTATTGTTAGCAGATAGCATGTGTGAGAGGGAGATGACAGTTTCTCTGGGACACAGGAGAACTGTCCAAGTAGAAATAAAAAAACAAGCTGTTGGTGTGAAAGCCCAGTGTTACAAACTTGGGTGTGCCCACAATGGCTGAGAGAGAAGCCCTTCACATCTGAGTCATGACTTCTCGTGTGTGTGTGTGTGTGTGTGTGCAGTGTCTCACTGTAGCCCTGGCTGGAATGGAATTGTGTAGATGAGGCTGGCTCTGACCTCGCAGAGATGGGCTTGTCTCTGCCTGCTGAGCATTGAGATTAAGTTTGTACACATCACGCCTGACTTTTGTGGATTTGTTGCAGTTGTCTTCAGTATAGCATTCTGTATTGCTGAAATTTATGATTGCATACTAGTTTTATAATCAAACTTAAATGTTGCTGAAATATAGTTATAATTTAAATATATAGCAATGATGGAAGACTGTTTTAAAAAAATAATGACATTGAATATTCTTTAGTCATCTTTAAAAACATTTTGGGTAATTCATAAATTTAAAAATTAGCTCTGTCTAAAAATACTATTACTCAGGAGTGCTAGCTCACACCTATAATCCTAACATCTACCTTGAGAGGTAGAGGCAAGAGGATCACAAGTTTGAAGCCAGCCTGGGGTACACAGTGCAGGAAGGCCACCTTGAGCTGCAAAGCAAACCCAAAGGCCAAGGTAAATACTTAAATGGGAAATTTGAAAAGCAAAATCTAAAATGCCAGATTGAGATTAGTATAAATAAATAGCTTAACATTCTGTGTATTTATTTTCTCCTAGGTTCATATTTGAAAAGATGGTGGCCAACTCATGGCCAGCTGTTGAGACTGACAGCTCAGCTCTTTGTGTGGCGGTTTTGAAACCATACTTGGTCCTATTAGCTACCAAATTGCTGCTCATTAATGACCTGCTTGTCAGGAATTGGTCATCTATTAAATCACTTTTTTGAGTGAGGTGATTATTTTTCTAAGGGGACATGTACTGCTCTAGTGTTTTGCTTGCAGGTAAGAAGTATTCACATATGTCTCCTTCTTGCCTTATTTAAAAGGATTAGGGCTGCCGTAAATCCTGTCAGCCATGCTAAAATTGTCTTAACTTCAAAGACACTCCAGGCTCTGCAGAGAGAAACAGAATTCAAAATGAATTATTTTTTTTCTGAGGAAATAGTCCCTTTTCTTCCAAAGATGAATGAGAATTTGTTTTCCTTTTTTTCCCTCTTTTAAATTGGCAAATTAGAACACTGTTAATAGTATTTTAGCATATAAGTAGAATTATTTTACCTCAACAATAAAATAACACATTGCCATTTGGAATTGACATTAGTACCCTTTGTATTCCCCAGCTCTGGATTAATTATGTGTTGATAACACATTAATTGATAATCATGTAAAATAAATATAATACAGAGATGACTGTAGCTTCATGAAAAGCACATTCAGCATAGGTATGAAGTATAGAAATGAGCGCATAACTGCACACTTACTCCCGAACCCTTGTAAAGTAGCACCCCATCCTCTACATCTGTGGGAGAGCTGAATTTAACAACACGAAATTTCATAAAGAAACCCTAATTCCCTCAGTTGGCTCCTGGGCATGTTCACATATTTAGAAGGTAGGAAATGTGCAGGCTAACAACTCCGAGGCACCGTGAGCTCAAAATGGGGAGTGAGTTTCTTTAACCAAGGGAGAAGTTTTTAATGGTTAGCCCCCTAAAAGTGGAATGCCTAGAGCTGGAGGAGTATCTCAGTGGAAGAACATGTGCCCCCCCCCCAAAAAAAAGAGGAAGCAGTAGAGCACCTGCTTGGAAATGCTGGGCGGGCCTCATTCAAAGTCCACAGGGAGGCCAGCGTCTTCTCGCCCCACAGGGGTTTGTACATTTCTTTTGAATCCTGTCTTTAGTTTCTCTCACAAAGCTGTTCTACTAAATGGTTCTGTGTGAAGCAGTTTGCTTAGCTGGTTGTGTTTTCACCTCCTCCCCCTTTTGTTTTTGCTGAGGTAGCTTGATGAAATGCACATGTCATAGCGTGGGTCCAGCACAATGGGTTCCTTCCTCCAGCCATGAGCCAGCCACCATAGAGTAACACTGTCCTGACTTAGCTACGCATAAGACTAGGCCCAGACTCTTGAATCCTTTTCTTTACATCTGACATCTTTCTTTGAAAATAGTTTAAAACTCACATGGTTGCCTGTAGAGTATGTGTCTTATTGCTGATTCATGTTGCATTGTAAGCTACCCAGATCCACTCATGTCTCCTCCCTGGCAGGCATTCGTGGGGCTTCTTGCTTGAGCTTTTACAGTCTCATTATCCAATGTCCAGGATGTGCATCTCAACAGGCTTGCAACATTTCTGTCAAGAACAGCTTAGCAGGGTCCCCACCTTAATGAAAGCCTGGGGTTTCCTGAAATCTCAGAAAATACTTGTTCATATCACTAGGCATGTTCATAAGCTTTATGTGGACAAATTATATAAAAAACAACAACAAAACAAGGGCAGAGCATGTTCTCAAGAAACTGCAGACTTTTCTAAAGTTTCAAACAGGACTGTTTATGCCTCTCTGTTGGAGGCGTTAGTATGAAGCTGAGCTGCAGAGTTTTAGCTTGTAGACTTAGAGCTAGCATTGCCTCCCTCACAGAAGCACAGATAGCAGGTTAGCATGGGCTGCACCTGTGTGATGCCGATGAATGGGAAAGCACAGGAGAAAAGGGCAGATGGTTGTGTGTTAGAGCAGTTGTGAGAACACTGTGACTTGAACTGATTGATTGATTGATTGATTGATTGATTGATTTGTGATACTGAGAATTGCACTACAGTCTTGCTAAAGCTGGACAAGACTCTGTCACTGAATTGTATTGCACCCAATAGATGAGTCTCAGCTTTATCTTCCTCCGGGTCTAAGGCAAGAAGTAATGATTTCACTAGATCATGAGCAAGGCTAGGATGAACTTTACGAGCCAAGCAGAACTATGTGGCATATAAACTTAGTATCACTATTGTTTAAAATTACCAAATTTGGGGGCTGGAGAGATGACTTAGCGGTTAAGAACTCTAGCTGCTCTTTCAGAAGACCCGAGTTCAGTTTCAGGACCCACATGGCAGCTCACAACTGTTTGTAACGCCAGTTCCAGGGGCTCCAACACCCTCACACAGACATACATAAAAGCAAAATACCAATGCACATAAGATAAAGATAAATAAAATTACCAAATTTGAATAGTAAGGATCTTTAATATTTTTCTCAGTATTCTAAATTTTTTTTTTTTTTTTTTTTTGGTTTTTTGAGACAGGGTTTCTCTGTGTAGCCCTGGCTGTCCTGGAATTCACTTTGTAGACCAGGCTGGCCTCAAACTCAGAAATCCGCCTGCCTCTGCCTCCCGAGTGCTGGGATTAAAGGCGTGTGCCACCACCGCCCAGCTTGGTATTCTAAATTTTATTTAGTGAATGCATAATACTTTTTTTTTTTTTTAATGTGACTGGATCTTGCTGTGTAGCCTTGGCTGGCCTGGAGCTTACTGTGTAGACCAAGTTGGCCTTGAATTCACAGATATGCCTGCCTCTGTCTTCCAAGTGCTGGGGTTAAAGGTGTGTACTGTCATACTTAACCTTATAATTATATAATACTTTTATTCCAGTTGTTTATATATCTTGTAGGGGGAGGTACAGGTATCACAGTGCACGTGTTATATGGCATATGTGGCCCACATAGGACAACTTACCAAGGCCAGTTCGTTCCCTCCATCATGTGGGTCCCAGGGGTTGAACTCAGGCATCAGGCTTGGTAGCAAGCACTTGTACCCACTGTGCCATCTTACCAACCCACATACTGCTTTTAATAAAAGATTGATTATATGTGCCTGTGCATGCAGGTGCCCATGGAGACCAGAAGAGGGTGTTGGCTCTCCTTGAGTTACAGGTGATTGTGAGTCACCTGAAGCAGATGCTGAGAACCGATCACTGGCCTTCTGCTAGAGCAGCGAATGCTCTTAACTGCTGAACCATCTCTCTAGCTACCCCCCTCTTCAACATATACTTTTAAGTCAGAAAATATCTTTAAAATAATTTTAATAAAATGTTTAAATAATTAATATTGCAAAGATTATTGTCTTACTATGTCTTTTTAAAATTTCAGTCTTGGCCTGACTATGAAGACATCTATAAAAAGATGATTGAAGTTGCCATATTTTTAGATTTGCCTCGTTTCCCAGACATAACGGAAGACTGCTACCTCCATCCCAACACCTTGTGTATGAAATACTTACTGGAGGTCAATCTCCCTGGTGAGCTGTGGTGTACGTGGGGAGGAGACTTGGCTGCAAAGTTATGTTAGCAGAACAGTGGGGCCTTTCTTTTAGACTACTTAAGCCACCTGAAGGAGTCCATATTAGCAGGAACTTAAATCAAATGCTTTCTTAAAATAATTCACACCATATAACACAGTTAAAAGGACACTGCTCAAAGACAAATTTCTATCTTTGTGTGATCTATGCTTGGGAGAACTTAGGTGGTTTCTGTGGCAGGTTGACTAAGTGCAGGCAGAGTATCTCAGTGTGGGCTACTGATGACATGCATGGAGAAGCTGCTCTATCCACCGGAGAACATTAGTACTGCATAGTGGCTTCTAATTAAGAACAAAATTATCAGCCAAAGTTGATGTCAGCCTTTGAGAATGGAGGAGGAAGACCCAGAGTTCAAGGCTAGACTAAGGTAGCAAGGAGACCTGATTCAGAACTACAGCAGTCCTGGAGGCTCCTCACATGGTACTTGAAGCCTGGTAACATTCCAGTTTCCAAAGCCATGGAGAAGAGTGTGGATAATACAGTGAGCTTTTTAGGGCAGTGAGGACTGTGATGAGAGCCTTAGCCACCTCAGGCAGAGCACACATGTCGGGTAATCCTGATGCAGCCTGTGACACGAGCTAGTCCTGAATTTCATACTGGACTAGAAATACAAGAAGCCTTGGACTTTTATTGTCTGCCTGATAGTTTGGTTTGGTTTGTATTTTGTTTGTGGAGGGAGAATGTTGACTCAGGGTATGTCTGTGTAGCCTGCAAGCTCGCTATATAGACCAGGCTGGCCTTGAACTCATGGATATCCTTCTACCTCTGCCTCTGCCTCTGCCTCTGCCTCTGCCTCTGCCTCTGCCTCTGCCTCTGCCTCTGCCTCTGCCTCTGCCTCTGCCTCTGCCTCTGCCTCTGCCTCTGCCTCTGCCTCTGCCTCTGCCTCTGCCTCTGCCTCTGCCTCTGCCTCTGCCTCTGCCGCTGCCGCTGCCGGCCTCCTGAGTGCTGAGACTATAGGTGTCAGTCACCATGCTCAGCCTTAGAGTGTCTATTGCTGAGTTATCACAGTGCATGTCATTTCCCCTTGCCTTACTCTGTTGTAGATGGCCTCTGTTGAGTTCCTAGTCTAGCAGGTGAGGGAAAGCAGTATAAACCAAGATAGTGACAATCCCTGCTTGTTGGGATTCACATTACAAACCAGCCATTCACTTAGGAGTTCTTGTGGAGCTGCCTTAGCATGGAGGTAGATCTGACTGGGAAAGCCTACTGGTGTTACACAGGTCTCCTTAGAAATCATTGGTATAGCTATGACCTGTGACCTGAGAACCAACCAAGAGAAGTTGTGATGTGAAATGGGGAAAGAACTGTTGAGGTGAAGGGACCAAAGAGCTGTGTAAATAGAGGCAAGGAACACTGTAGGCTTTGGGAACATTTGAAACCTGTTGGCCCTGGGAGCTAAAAGTTTTAATGGATTCATGCCATCAGGAGTCTGAGATGACTGATTACACCTTATGATCAGAAGAAGGGAGGGAGCCCAGTTCAGAAGGGAGACAAGGATACTCAGTAATGGAGAGGCCAGATTGGATGGGTGTCAGTCAACGCTGACCTGAGTGCTTTAGACAGGTTTGTTCATGTAATGTTCATAACCATCGAGAAGTCACTGTGCTAGCTCATACTTTAGTGTAACACATCTGAGGTCACATGGAGCTGGTCCAAGTGACAGGACTCCACAGTCTGCTTTTTCCTGCAGTGTGCTCCCTGGAAGGAAAGAGGTCTGTGGATCAGACCCGTGTAGTGTCTGTCCATTCTGTTAGAAGAGGCTGTGTTGCACTTCTTCTTTGTGGGCTACTGAGGGATTTGTTTAATAACTTAGAGTTTTCAAAGTATACTTCTGTATAACCTTATTTTATCTCTGTTTTCTCATAACAAGAAAGGATGCTATTGCTAGGTATAGGAGCTCATGCCTATAATTATGCCAAACCCCAAGAGGCTGAGGCAGGAGGATCATGAGTTTGAGGCAAGCATAAGCTACAAAGAAAAATCCTGTCCTTAAAGGAAGAAAGAAAGGTGAAGAGGCTGAAGCTGTGTGGCTAACCATGTGGCTGCTGCTGAGAAGCCTGAATACAAGGCCTAGGGTTTCGGGTCCCCAGTCTCACATTCCTCAGCCTTTAGCTGCAGACGCAGCCTCTGCTGGATGCAGAACTTCTTGGGAAAGCAAAGCATCTAACCACGAGCTCTCAGAGCCTTCAGAGTCTCCGAGTTCCTGGAGAAGGTTGATCTTGAAAGGAGGTGAGCGTACCTTGTAGACACAGATGAGGGACACGTATGGGGCAGCACAAAGCTGGTGTGTGCCTGTCTGCATGAGACCCAAGTGGGTCTCGCACATGCATGTTTTAGGGTATCAAGTAGGCCTTGCCAAGATTTGCCCATTGCTATTTCCACACTGGCCTCATTTTTTAAAGTATTGTTTTATTCAAAAATGCTCTCAAAATTCCTGCATGACATCATGTTTTAAATAAAAGGTTCCTAGGTACTGTGTTGCAACCCTTTAATCTCAGCCTCCACACCAGAGGCTGCAGCATGAGAGTCATGAGTTCAAGGGCAATATGGTCTATATCGAGACCCTCCCTGTCTTACAAACAAAGCAGATTGTAAAGATAACTTGTAGATATGTATATTACTGTGGCCTAGTTTGTGTATAACTGTTTTGTTTTTCAACAGATGAAATGCACACTTTAACTTGTCAAGTAGTAAAGTTGACTGGAATTGGAGAAGTGGATTTTCTGACGTTTGATCCTATAGCTAAAATGAAAAGGACAGTTAAATATGATGTGCAGGCTGTGGCTGTCATTGTGATTGTGTTGAAGCTGCTGTTTTTACTGAATGACAAGCTGGAATGGTAAGTCAGTGGTGTGGCAGGTGACTTGTTACTACACTGACTCCAATTTGCTTTTGCCAGCTGTTGAGAGTGCAGGAGCCCTGTGCTTTCACAACAGGATTTGGGGTCTCCTGTGCTATAGCCATAGGGCTTTCCAGAGAGCACTCACACTTCTTGATCATGCCTGCTTCTGATTCTGAACTAGAAGCATTTCTCATCCCAAGGATTTCTGGTTGTTAAAGCACCATACACTATAAAGAATAAGTTGGCATCTTATCGGGATGCCTTTAGGCTCCTGGCACCATATCTCTGAGATTATTTTATTTTAGATTATAAAAGTACTCTGCGATGTTACCCTCTTGAAAGTAACAAGGAATGAAGACCTTCAGTGTTTTCTTCCTGGATAGTAATTGCCTCTCCAATCTTGGTACTGTCTCTTCAGAATTCAGATTTAAGTGTCCAAGCTGGGTATGACAGAACACACCTTTAATCCTAGTACTTGAGGCAGGAAGATCTCTGTGAGTGCAGGCTAGCCTATTCTCCAGAGAGTTCCAGGCCAAATGAAACTACACAGTGAGACCCTGCCTCCAAAAAAAAAAAAAATTATTATTTATTTATTTAAAAATTAACTGTCCAGACACATGCCATCTAACGAAGTTGCCTGTGTGTTGTCCCTCCAGGTCTTACTCAGATCTTGCTCAAGCGTACAATGAAGAACACAGAGAAGGTACTTGGATTTTTTTTATTAGTCAGATTCAAAGTGGTTGTAAATGATGGATTAAAAGGTAGTTGACATAGAGGGAAAGATGAGCAGTCATGTATACATGTGTCTGTATGTGCACAGACTGTGCATATGCTTACTTTTCTGTCTATAGATCTAAATGTAGTGTCTGTAGCTGCCAAGAGACTTGGGTGATGTCTGTGGTCAAGACCCGCATGTTAGCTGGGCAGTGGTGGTGCACACCTTTAATCCCAGCACTTGAGAGGCAGAGGCAGGCAGATTTCTGAGTTTGAGGCCAGCCTGGTCTACAGATGAGTTCCAGGACAGCCAGGGCTACACAGAGAAACCCTGTCTTGAAAAAACAAAATTAAAAAAAAACAACAAACAAAAAAAGACCCACATGTTCTCTTGCTGTTGTTTCACGCTCGCTGCTCATGAGCCAGACTAGAGCAGGAACTTCTGCAACAGCGCAGTTTCTGTGGCTGCCTGTGCTGGCCCCTCTAAGTGAAGTGCTCTTGTTTCGTATCCCATAGCCCTTCAGACTTAGCAAGTGCCTCTTTATTCTCCTGTTCTCCACACCCACTCACTACACACCAGCTCCCCCTTCCAAAAGCCTGCCACCGTTGCTGCTGTCTAGACTCTACTGGATATTTAGCCCATGGGATTATAAGTAATGGCCTAAGCACATGTGTCCTTGCTGGACAGCCTGTGTTTGTAAACTCTGAGATGGTTATCTGGCAAACCCTTTGTAAACAGACAGTTACTATGTATTGGATACAGGGCTTCATGCATGGCTTCACCAGCTCTCTTCCACTGAGCTATATCCTCAGCTTCTTTTTGCTTTTTTTTTTTTTTTTTTTTAAGACAAGAGCTCAGTAAATTGTCCCGGTTGGTGTGTGTCACTTTGTACTTGACTTAAGGTCCTCCTGCTTCAGCCTCCCAAGTAGCTAGCTTAGAATCTGGTTGCTACAGTTTCAGTTCATATTTGTTTTTTATCTGATATGGAAAAGTGTTGCTGGTCCAAGAATAACTCAGTGCAGTTTTGTGTCTGTATGAGTTTTTACATCCAGATGTAGTTCCATTTGTAGAAGGATTTTTGTTCATTAGTTTTAGGAGTTTGAGTTTAATGTTCTCAGTTCATTTATGTTTTTCATAACATATATTTTCCATAACATATGTGAAGTTGAGCACTTCTTACCGTCCCATGCTTACAGGAACACATACATAGGGTTAAACTAGATGCTTCTGATGTTCCTTGAATGCTAGAGGTGATGTCAAGAGAATGGGGGTCAGAGAACCCAGAGTTGATTTAACTGTTAGTTGTCCTCTGCCTTCACAGTTCTCTGGCTGGTTCCCCTACCCCCTCTGGCAGTGTGGCCTACAGGGCTGTGCCATTTGGTTATATGGGCCATTGGAAAAGATTTGTAATTAGACACTAAAGAGGCTGTTCTTATAAGAGGATAATGGACAGTAATCCTGTTCATACTGCCATTCCTTGGTCTGTTGTCTCTCTAGCCTATGTCTCGAACACACTCAGCTCTCCACTCAGCCCTCTTGTTCTCATGGGCAGAATCTCTGAATTAAGTGTAGGAAGAACAGAAATAGGTCCTGAGGAGAATGGCACTCATGCACCATAGCACCACTCCCCACACTTATCAATCACTTGCTTATTAACACAATGCCTAAGTGTGTTGGATTACTACCAGGACTGGGCTGTGCATCCTGGGTGTGGGATGGGGAAGGACGGTGACAGTCTTGCAGCAGCTAGCAACGTGTGTGTGTGATCTCTTCTCCAGGAGGCAGTAAAGCCTTCAAAGCTGAGGAGAAATGTGTAAAAAGACAGTTTCAGGACAGTCTTGTAGGGCCACAACATTGTCGCACCTTACAGCAGAGAGAGACATCGGTTCTGCTCCTCTTCTCAAGAGCCGTCATATAAATGTTCTGTTTAGGAATAAACTCAGACGTGAATGATGGGTGTTGTTTTGATGTGATGGATTCCATGGAGCATGGATTTAATTTCTTTCAGACACGCCCCAGTTTGATTTCAGAAAATGGTACCAAGTTATGAAGAAAACTTTTGATGAGAAAAGACGAAAATGGGAAGAAGCGAGGGCCAGGTATGTCCTCTGTCCTCTGTGCCATGCTGTGTCCTCAGCTCCACATCCGTCAGTGTGTGCTTGGCAGCATGTGACCTTTTTCTAGAAATGTTGGTCCTGTACATTCTAGTTAGTTTTTTCCCTGGGGTTGGGATTCCAACTCAGGACCTCACACATCCTCCTCTAACCCCGCTCCTTACTGTCTTACATCACTCCTAATTAAACACATTTGCTTTTAGATTTCCCCATTTTTCTTTTTCTGACCTCTCTCCACTCTAGGATATAGCCTAGGTACCACACCGTACTTGGCGTTGGGTTTGTGCAGTCTGTGTGAGCCTTGCCTGCATGTGCACTGTTCTCCCCCATGTTTTTTTCTCAAACTCGGTCCTTTGCCATGTATGTGTCCCAGCATTGCAGAGATTATGTGTTCTCCTGTGGCATGTGTGATTGGAAGATTTTCCAAATCCAGTGACCTCTGAGAAAACCAGAGGAGGACAGACAGTGGGCGTTTATCCCCATTACCCTCAGAGCTTGTTCCTGGAGCACAGCTCAGGGCTAGGGCCATGACTGTGCAGCAGGAAGAGTATTGCTTTAGGAACAGAAGTATGAGGTCTCCGTCCTCACAGACCTGCTTACCCCAGCTTAAATTCAGCTCATTGATAAATTTCTAAGCATTATCTATTTAATAGGGAGCACCTCTCTACTGATGTCCAGCAAAGATTCATTTCTTTTAAAACTCTGAGTCCCACAAGACAGAAGGAAAACCAACATTTGTTTATATAAATTTATACTAATAATGATATAATCAAGTCATTTTATATTGTTTGAGAAAAGGAAGTTTCTAAAGTTGTTTGAAATGGTAAGTCGATTTAGTTCCCTGCTGAGCAAATCAGAGATGGCCAGCCCTCATAGACTACTAAGAAACCATTTTTAAGTTTCAAGGTAAAGCATTTATTTTTCCCGTGAACTTCAGAGAAATGTGTTCAAAGGCAGATAAAGCACCATGAAGAAAAAGTTCCTTGCAAAAGGAGGTGTGACAGGTTTTTGCTAGGCAGGCTCTGAGCACGGAGCAGTGCGGAGAATGCACTCTGACAGGTAGGTGGGCTCAGGTCATGACAGTAGAGGACGGTGTGGAGTGTGCTCGCTAGACAGCCCGCTGATTCCCAGGGCGACATGCTTCCTCTTCTTTAGAGTTGGGTCCTCCTGTTCTGTAGGTAGATGAGTAAGGCTTGTCCTGGGCACTTGGGGAATCAGCCCCTTTCTGTGGTGTCAGCTGGGTGACTTTGCTGATCCTGAGGGCTGGGTGTTGCAGGGCCATGCTGTGCAGACTCCTTGACTTGCCCCAGCAGGTCACCACCTTAGATTTCAGACACTCCCAGTTCATTGCTGCAGTGTGAGAGTCAGTTGCATATCTAAAAGTACTGACATTAGCTACTTTAGGGGAGTATTTAGCAGCAAAAGGGAGTTAGTCTATTTATAAAATCCATTTTCCAGAGAGACATTAGACCTAGGGAAGAGGTTGTCTATAGGATCCTGTACCAAAGCCATCCTCTACACAGTGTTAATACACACAGGCAGTGGTGGCTGCCATATAACTGATGTCACTCACTGCCACCTAATGTGTGGGCACAGCGTTCCTAGGCATGCTGAACACCTGCTTCTTGGTGTCATCTATGCCAACCCATTTTCACATAAACTTATTTTCTGCCTTCCTTTCTAAAGGTTTTTTAATCTATCTATCTATCTATTTAGTTTATTTATTTATTTTACTTGGGATAGAACCCAAGCCTCCCTGTTACTCTAGGCATTATCTTTTGGGCTGTCAGATGATCATTAACACATTTTCTGCAGTTAAGCATACTATGTTACATGAGATTTTGAAAAATACTAGTAAAAACAATAGTATAAAAAACAACAGGCCAGGCATGGTTGCGCACGCTTTTAATCCCAGCACTCAGGAGGCAGAGGCAGGCAGATTTCTGAGTTCGAGGCCAACCTGGTCTACAGAGTGAGTTCCAGGACAGCCAGGGCTATACAGAGAAACCCTGTCTCAAAAAAACAAAACAAACCAAACAAACAAACAAACAAAAACAGGTTAGTAGGCTGCCTCAATGGCTTACAGTTTATCATAGCTAAAAATTTCTTAGATATAAAATTAAAAGCATGATCCATAAAAGAAAGATTGGTAAATTGGACTTTAGAAGTAAGGATTTCTCCAAAGGTACCTAAGAGAAAATGAAACCCTGGGCTTAGAGAAAGTAATTGGAAGCTGGGCCCAGGTGCACACCTTTAATCCCAGCACTCTGTGGAGATCCACAGAGGTAGGTGGGTCTCTATGGGTTCAAGGTCTGCATAGTGGGCAAAGAAGAGAGAGAGAGAGAGAGAGAGAGAGAGAAAGAGAGAGAGAGAGAGACAGAGACAGAGAGACAGAGAGAGACAGAGAGATTGCAGATCTACTGAATATCTGATGAATAGCAGATGGAGATATCTGATGAAAAATTTTTATGTATAAAATATAAAGAATTAATAAAAATAGGAAAACAAGTGAAGTTTTCTAATGAAAAAAAGCTAAAAATGTGCAGGATACACAAGAGACTCTACTTTCAGACTGAAGTAGGTCCTGCTAAGTGTAGGAGTATGAAATGGTACAGCTACTTTGAAAAGTTTAAGGAGGAACATCAATATGAATTAACCAGTACCCCCAGAGCTCCTTGGAACTATACCACCAATCAAAGAAAACACATAGTGAAGCTTGTGGCTCTAGCTATATTTGTAGCAGAGGATGGCCTAGTTGGTCATCAATGGGAGGAGAGGCCCTTGGTCATGTGAAGGCTATAGGGGAATGCCAGGGCCAGGAAGTGGGAGTGGGTGGGTTGGGCACCAGGGGGAGGTGGGAGGGGATAGGGAATTTTCATAGGGTAAACTAGGAAAGGGGATAACATTTGAAATGTAAATAAAGAAAATGTCTAATAAAAAAATTTTTTTTAAAGAAAGAAAAGTTCAAGTGAAATAAAAATGTTTGCTCCTGTAGAAATCCATATAGAAATGTTTGTAGTGACTTTTACTAGTGACGAGATAAGTAGCTGGCATATCCATGCCATGCAGCCCACTGAGCAGCATAAAGCAAAGCCTTCTGATACAGCCAGCAGTGTGACTCCTTGCATCCTGTATCTGTCTATTTATATAACATTCTCCAGTGGCCAAGCTTAGAGGATAAAGACCGTGGTTGCCCAAGATCAAGGGTGTGGAGGAGACTGACTACAAAGGGCCTGGCTTTTGGAATGATGGGACTATTCTGTGTATTAGTCATAGTGCTGATTACACAGCTGTGTGTGAATGCTAATTGGAAGCGTCCAGAAAGAGGTTTCATTATATGTAAATCATACCTTGATTCTCTTTTCAATCAGTGAAACAAACCATGTCAAAAAGAGGGGAGCATCTAGATAGGGTCTAGCTAGAGTCTCAAGTCTTTGTGGTGTGTCTGTCTGAGAACCTTTGTGAACTGTGAAAAGCAGGCAAAGGAAGACAAACATCCAGAGAAGACTGCATTTCAGGAGGTTGTCCAAACAGTTGGAACACTGTAAACCTCAATCCCCAACGAATCTTCTTAGGGCGTGACCTGGGGATGGTAGTAATGCCTCCTTGATTGTGGTGGCCACTTATTTAAATCTCCATTATCAGTGCACAAGAAACACCTGTCCAGACCTGTCATTCCCAAGGAAAGCTTAAGAGTGGGCATCCCTGAGGACTTGACTAGACAGGACACTTATAAGAAAATAAATTCTAACTTTTAAAAGTTATTTTAAATAAAAAATAATAATTAAAAATATAATTTAAAAAATTCACCACAGATCTAAATGACAACCTCGTTGATGTTGTAAGTGTGGTATAATTTACCTAAATTTAGTTTATACATAATTACAGGAAGACAGTCATATAATATTGACTACATGTCTACTTCTGATGCTTAAAGAACTTTCTGTTCTTTTTTTGTAAGATTACTTATCTTAATTTTATTGTTGTTTGAAATCACATCTTATTCAGAAAGTCAGTTTCTTTTTCTCTTTTTATTTTCTTTATTTACATTTCAAGTGTTATCCCCTTTCCTGGTTTCCCTCTGAGAACCCCCTTTCCCCTCCCCCTGCTTCTATAAGGGTGTTCCCTCACCCACCCACTCCCCCTCCCCCTCCCTAGCATTCCCCTACACTGGGGCATCTAGCCTTCAAAGAGTGAATTTTCTGTTCTTAACATTTTAAATCACTGTGAAATTCAAAGTAAAAAAATACTAACATCGCCTATATAATCACAATTGTGCTAATTTGAATTTTTTAATGTTTGAGAGAAAATCTCAGTTCTTAAATTGGTTGAAGTGATCATTTGTTACTAAATCATGTTACTAAGTTGTATCTTTATGTATATTTTTCTTTTTTTTTTTTTTTTTTTTTTTTTTTTTTTTTTTTTTTTTTTTTTTTTTTTTTTTTTTTTTTTTTTTTGGTTTTTGGTTTTTTGGTTTTTTCAAGACAGGGTTTCTCTGTATAGCCCTGGCTGTCCTGGAACTCACTCTGTAGACCAGGCTGGCCTCGAACTCAGAAATCCACTTGCCTCTGCCTCCCAAGTGCTGGGACTAAAGGTGTGCGCCACCACGCCCGGCCACATATATTTTTCTTAACTAACATTTAAATATTAGGGAAAATTACCAGTTGTTAAGTTTTAAAGGTAAATAGAGATATTTGTTTCTGGCTTCCTACTCAGTGTCTTTTCTAGAAATTTCTGGTTGTCTCATGAGTACCTGAGAGCCAGGCCCTTTGCCTGACACTAGATGTGCCATATCTCAGTTATTGCACAGTCTGTCTAATATTATTTGGTGGTTGTTTCTCTTGTTAAGACAGAATCTTATGTAGGCCTGGCTGACCTCACTTCACTGTATAGCTCAGGCTGATGTTGAACTCCTACTTCTACCTCTCGAGTACTGAGGATATAGGGCTGTACCACCACTCTCTGCAGCACATAGCAGCACAACAGGGTTTTGTTTTGTTTTTTTAAGATATAGTCTCACCATGTAGCTCTGGCTGTCCTGGCACTCGCCTCTGCATTTTGAGTACTGGGATAAAAGGCATGTGCCACCACCACTGCAAGCCTCACAAATACAATGTAAATTAGTCCTCATAACAGCCCTGTAAGAGCAGGAAACAGGGCACAGATACTAAATGTGTTTGTTAGCTCATGTATTCATCTAGTCCGTTATTAATGAATACTTAAGTTGAATACCTACTGTGTGCCATCCCATCTATTATTAACAAGGAACCTAGAGAGGACAGGGACTCTACAAGCAGACCAACAAAATCAACTAACCTGGATCCTTGGGGGCTCCCAGAGACTGAGCCACCAACCGAAGAGCATACAAGGGCTAGACCTAGGCTCCCGGCACATATGTAGCAGATGTGCACCTTGTGGTAGTCATGTGGGTCCCCCAACAACTGGAGTAGGCTTGCCCTGACTCTATTGCCTGCCTGTGGATCCTGTTCCCCTAACTGGACTGGCCACCTTGTCTGGCCTCAGTGGGAGAGGATGTACTTGAGGTGCCAAGATTGTTTGTACAGGGGGGGTCCTCTTCTCAGAGATGAAGGAGAGAGAAGATGGGGGAGGAACCAAGTGAGGGGAGGCCTTGGAGGAGGGGCTGTGATCAGGATGCGAAGTGAATGAATAAATAAGTAAACTAATGAAAAGAAAAAAGTATAGCCATAGTGGGTGTTGAGGAATGTAGACATGAATGGGAAGACCTTGACCCCACATCTTATGAGAGGCATAGAGGCATTAAAATTATGTAATTCTACAAAAACAAGACAAAACAAAAAACCCACTTAAGTTGAATGCCTACTGTGTGCCCTAGAAAGCATAAGGAGACAGAGACAGTTTCAAGACCTTCATAGTCACTCAGGCTGCTGGACACATGCAGAAATTGAGCAGATCCTCTGATTCAGTGGCTTCTTCTGCACCATGGTGTCTTTATTATTAATTTTTTAGTAGCCTGAATCAAGAAGGTGGATTTTTTTTTTTAATGTAGTTTCTGGAAGGCTCCTATTTAAGGAAATGCAGGAGAATGGAAATGAGCTTTGAAAACATCAAGTTATGTTTTCCCACAGTGGCATCCTCTGCTGGGCAGTACTAATGGTTGCCTGGACCAGAAATGGTCACCAGTCAATCATAGGAAGCCAGATAACACTTAGCCTTTGGCTGGGAGTGGGAGGGGGGTACCCTGTGGACTAGATCATCCCAGCACCCCCTCTGTAGTGAACATGCCTAACTGGCCTTCTCTCAAAAGATCAGATTCTTAGGTCTGTCTTGCTAGAATCTGGATCTTTCCTTCTTATTTTCAGCAGGAAGAGAGTGGTTTCAGGCAATGGGTACCAGAGTGACAGGTACTCATCTTCTATCTTGTATGGGTTTCTAGAATCAGAGGGCACATCCCTCAGTTATGAGCGTTTGGGGCAAAGAGAAACAGCAATGAGAGTAAAGAGCAAAGGAGCCACACGGTGATGGCAGCCAACTCTTCTGTGTTGTGAATACAGCCCCTAAAGGGTCCTGACTCCTAGGAGGAGCACACCGATGCTCTGCTCTCTGGGTGTTTCCTTCTGGAACAGAAGCACTGAGAGAGTATAGACAAGCACCCAGAGCTGCTGAGTTTCAGGTCCTGCCTTTGTCTCCAAGCTCTGGGCACCTGCTTCTCATTCTGCTTCACTTCTGTTCTGCCTTGTACAGGTATGCTTGGAAAACCAAAAGGCCACTCTACCGTTCACACATCGATAAGTCAGTCGCATATAAGAGAAGAGGTGAGTCTGATGGTTTTGTTTCTGTGCCAGGTAGCAGCACCATTGGGAGTACCAACCATCTCCACATGAAAAGCAAGGGCATGCATATACTTTCCACTCGGTGGGGATGCTCTCAAGTATATCTCCTTCCCAAAGAGAAGTCACATAGAGGTTCTGGAAACTTGCCTGCTCCTTCATAGCAGAGCTCAATTTCCCTGCAAAACCGAGATCCTCTGTTTCCGTGACTGTGAGAGCTCCGTCAGGAAGCCCTGAGATCATCCTGTGCTCTTTTTAAATCATTGTTAAGTAACTTCCTGAGCCCCTCATGCAGCTCCAGCCTCACCTAATGCTCCGATGTATGTTCCTGCAATTAGGAAACCAGCTGTGTGTGTATGTGCACTCAGGAGGCTGAGGGAGGGAGGAGGCCCTGGAGTGTCACCCCAAAAGCAATCCATTCCTGTGACTGCAAGCTTTCCTTGTACAGTAACATTTGTCTCTTCCCTCTATCTCCAGAAATGGTGGAGAATCTTCAAAAACAATTTAGTGCCCTGGTTGGTTCATCACTCGTGGTTGAAAAGCAGGCCCCTTCAAGTTTTCAGTTCAACTGGACTAAAGAAGGCACTGATAGCCCTTGTTTCCATGGACATAGCCTCCAGGGACTCCTGATAACGAAAGGCCAGTCTTTGATAACCAAGAACTCCCAGTATTGGCTCAGTACCCAGAAGTTCTGCAAAAGGTATGCATGTTTTTAAAACTCCAAAAGCCTGAGGTGTGATGAAATCTCCAACTCAGCCTGAAGAGTTCCTTTCTCTTCCTTTTTGAGGTTATAATTATATCATTTCCCATTTCCCTTTCTTCCCTCCAAACCCTTCCATATACCTCTTGGTCTCTTTCAAATGCACTATCTTGTTTCTTTTTCCATTAATTGTTACATACATGCATGTGTATACATACATTTGTCATAACACTTAAATACACCCTGCTCAGTCTGTATAATATTATTTGTATATGTGTTTTCAGGGCTGACCCGTTGCTATTGAATAACCAGTTTGCTCAAGCTTTTCCTTGGGGAAGTCTACTCTCCCACATTCTCAGCATTCCTCAGTTGCCTGTAGTTCTTTGTGTAGGGCTGAGGCCTCATGGGTTCCCCATCCACTTAGGCATCTCTGTTGTCATTGTCCTTGTTCAGTTCTGGTTTAGGCAGCCATGTGTGTGAGGCATTATGTATATCGCTTCTGACATTAGGAGATACAGTTCACAGCAAAGTCCTGGTCCTTTGCTTCCTGCAATCCCTGTCCTCCTCCTCTGCTATGTGCCCTGAGCCTCAGGTGCCGAAGTGCCTTGTGGATGTATCCATTAGGACTGGGCTCCACACCTCTGCACTTTGATTGGTTGTGACTTTCTGTAATAGTCTCCATCTGTTGCAAAGAGAAATGTCCTTGATGATGATGAGGAGGAGGAGGAGGAGGAAGAGGAAGAAAAAGAGGAGGAGGAGGAGAACTACACTTACCTATGGGCATAAGGGCATACTTTTAAGTGTAATTAGGAATTATGCTTGTTTAGTGTAAGTGGTGACTGTGGGATTTTTCATTCTTAAAAAAACCAACCAAACAAACAAACAAACAAAACCACCAGGGTTGGAGAGATGGCTCAATGATTAAGGGCACCTGTTGCTCTTGCAGAGGACCCAGATTCTGGTCCTAGCACTCACTTGGTAGCTCATAACCATCTGTAACTCCAACCCCAGGGGATCGAGTGTTCTCTTCTGACTTCCATGGGCATCAGGTGTACATGTGATACACATACATAAATGAAGGCAAAATAGTTATGAAATAAATCTAAAATAATAAAATAAAATAAATGCAGGAATTTAGGACCACACATATAACATGGATCACACTGCTCCAAGTGTTTGGTGTTTACCTGTCTTTAAACTTGGCATGGGCTAGTTCAAGCATTTCAGAAATAGAGATTGATACAGTGGGTCCTCCCTGTTCAGCTTATGATCATGGACAATGAGAACAATTTTCTCTTTGTATAATTAAGGAGCTTCAGCAGAGTTCCCAAGTTTCCCTCTAACTCATAATTCTGTTTAAAGCTAGCTGTATCTACTGGTGCAGGGCAGAGCTTCTCAATTACTACTTAAATATAATGTGCCTTTTTCTCTTTCCATTCTAGCTATTGTAAACATGTAACAACTTATGAAGAATCAAATTTTTCTTTGAGTTACCAGTTTATACTAAACATCTTCTCCTTCTTACTGAGAATAAAGACCTCTTCTCTCCATGAAGAAGTGAGCTTACTTGAAAAGAAACTTTTTGAAAAAAAATACAACGAATTAAATAAGAGCTCAAAATCCAAGAAAGTAAGCAGACACTGAGAAGCCAAAGAGGGCTTGCTTTGCCAGGCACTCTTAGGACAAGGGTGTCTTAGTGCTGCGTTCCAGGGAACTGTGCGAAGTCTACTGTTGAACAGTCATACACTTTGACATATGTCTTTATATGCATTATAAGAAATGCTTTGAATTATTTTCATAAATATTTTTTTCAGAAAATTAAAATAAGTAATACATAAGTAAATGACACCTGGGAACTTGTATTCATTGTATTTTAAAGTTAAACTTTGTTTTTACACTTTCTCTTTCCAAGATAGAAACTAGCTATCTAGTTCAGGCTAGAGCTGGGAATGCAGCTCAGGCTAGCCTGGAACTCACTATTGTAGCCCAGGCTGGCCTCAATGCCCCTCCATCTTGAATCTGGGAACATGCACCAGTGTGATTGGCTTTGAATTTACTTTCTTTTTTTTTTTTTTTTTTTTTTTGAGACAGGGTTTCTCTGTGTAGCTCTGGCTGTCCTGGAACTCACTTTGTAGACCAGGCTGGCCTCGAACTCAGAAATCCACCTGCCTCTACCTCCCAAGTGCTGGGATTAAAGGCATGCGCCACCACGCCCGGCTGAATTTACTTTCTTATATTAGATTATTCCTTACTCTTTATAAACTGAATCCCAGATTGACCAAAGGTCTAAACAACATAATTACCCACTTACACATATGTGTAAGTTTTCTGAGGAAACAGTATGGATGCCCTTGGGGTTGGGGAAAACCTAAGTATATCTCAAACTAGAAGGCAGGAGAGGTGAGCAGCATCCCCCAACACACAGCAACCTGGGTAACACGTTGAGCATGCTATGGGCAAAGGAACCGTTTATTTAACGTAGCAAAGGTGCTTGCAGAGCAATAGGCAAAGACGAAGAAAATCCAGAGGCCAAGCCAAAAGGACATGAAGTGCTGTCCCTCATAGGGGACTGGCAAGGGTTTTAGAGAAGTGTAGCACCTGGGGAGGATATTGAGAAGCTGCCATTCCTGCTCAGAGTCCACTTTCTCAATGCACACTGAGAACTGTCATGTTCTGATCGAGATCTAGGCATCAGAGGTACAGTACCAAGCAACCTGCCCGCTTTAAGGGTCATGTCATCTAGTTGAGAGCTGATAGAAAGTCAGTATGTCTTATGGGGAATTAAATCAAGCAGGAAACGGGGGTGGGATGAGGGTGGTAACCATGGTAAGAAGATATATTCTACAAAGCATGGCAGAGGAGGCCCTTCCAGGGAGCTAATGTCTGAACAGATACCAACTAGCATGAAGTACAATAAAGGGAACAGGCTGGGTTTGCAGGAAAGGTCATTCTGGGGTAACAGGAGGGAAGAGAGTACAACCGACAGGACAGAAGAGGGGGGATGTCATCCAGCCCATGATAAGAACTGGAGTGTCATCCAGCCTGTGGTAAGAACTGGGGTGTCAAGCTGGGCATGGTGGTGCACGCCTTTAATCCCAGCACTCGGGAGGCAGAGGCAGGCGGATTTCTGAGTTCGAGGCCAGCCTGGTCTACAAAGTGAGTTCCAGGACAGCCAGGGCTAAACAGGGAAACCCTGTCTCCAAAAACAAAAACATCTGTTTCAAGAACTGGGGTGTCATCCAGCCCATGGTAAGAACTGGGTGTCATCCAACCCATGGTAAGAACTGGGTGTCATCCAACCCATGGTAAGAACTGGGGTGTCATCCAGCCCGTGGTAAGAACTGGGGTGTCATCCAACCCATGGTAAGAACTGGGGTGTCATCCAGTCTGTGGTAAGAACTGGGGTATCATCCAGCCCATGGTAAGAGCTGGGGTTTCTGGGGTTTCAGCCTGTGTTTGTCACAAGAAGCTTCGGAGAAAATATCAACAAATGCCTGAGTAAATTTGTTTTGCATTTGCTGAGTTTCAGGTTTGGATTTGGCAATCAGTAATGAGTCCTGTCTTTTGTAAACAAATGCTTTTTGGCATCTCTGAGGGGAATTCCATGGTCTCATTATAGTTAGTTAATGTAGAAGTTTACATTGCCTGAATTTCAAATGTTAAATCAACCTTTCTTTCCTAGGGTACCCCTCACTTGGCCCTAATCCAGCATTGTTTTATACATTAAGTCTAATTTCTGGAAAACATGTTTTTAGATTTCTTTAAGACAACATGTGGCCCAGGGGAGCCACAATACGGTCCTCCTGGGCTTCCTAAGCAAGCTGGACATTAGAGGCATAGCTAATACACTAACATTTTGTTAGTGAGTCTTTGTTCCCTGTTCATGAGGGACATTCTGGAGTTTTCTTTTGTTTGGTTTTGGATTTCTTAAGATCTCGCCATGTTTCCATCATTCAGAGATGTGAATTCAGCTTCCATCAATTGGGCTATGACAGTCCTCGGCTCTGACCCAATCAATAGGAGTGAGACCCAAAATGGTCACGTGGGCCTCCTCACCTCACAGTCAAGTGCACTAACCCTTGGGCACAGGGGCTTGGGGTCCGGAGCAGCATGTGTTGTCCCAACACCTAAGGAACCAATTCACTCAGCCTCAGAGATGGAAAGTTTTCAAAGCTGATGATGCAAGCCTGCTACCATGCAGCAAAGACCCCGACTTTCCTGCACTTTAATCTCACCAATGGATTCTGAACACAACTCAGACGCTGCCTCTGCAGAACCCAGCATGCCGCTGTCTACTCTTAGTAACCTCCCCACTCTGAAATGCACGTGCTCTTCTGTAGTTGGAGGCTTGGTATTGCCCTTTAAAAAAGAAAGCCTTCCTACAGTGCTGGCTTTCATGCACAGGAACAGTGGGCATTCTCTGGGACTGCAGTGCTGCCTCAGGTGGGTGAAGAGACTCATCCCCTCGAAGGGCAGCTTTTGAGGGCACGCAACGAGCCTTCTTGCCACTGACACATAGTAGAGGATCCACTTCAAAAGCTGAAATGGAGGAGGAGAGGCCAGGACCCAGCCCCTGCCTCCTGGTAGACAACAGATGGTGAGTTCCCCTGTAGAATGTCTATAGTTCTTAGCCCTACACTGCAGCCCCATTTACTGGCACGTATTCAACTGTGTAGACACAGAAAGACACTAGGAAGGGGCTCTGCACCCAGATCTCCCAGAAGACTCTGAGCAGAGTTCCTAAGCATGGCTGCTGTAAAAGTTACATGAGGTACTTGAATGTTGTAGTAGTTAATAGTGGAGATGCTAATTCCAAGTAGCTGATGAGGTTGTTTAGTTTTGGGGTTGTTTGCTTGTTTGTTTAACTTAAAATGCCTCTAAGTTCTTGAAAGCTGAGTAAACTCACAGTTCAGTCTCTCACAAAACACACTCAAGGAGTCCTTACTGTGTGTTCAATTGCTTGCTGCCCTTGTGGAGTGCCAGGTTGACCTGCTAACACCAGTGGTCAAGAAGACTCAGTAAATGAACAGCCTGTGTTTGGCTCACTGGCCATTTGCTCTTCTAGGGCATTTCCTTCTGGGTCAATCAGTACATGCCTTATGAATCTTTGCAGGGAACTGGTTGGCTCAGGAGTACTCCCCAGGGACTTTAAAAACCAAACGGCCACTCGTGTTACCACCAGTATCACATAAAGTAGAAAAGATAGTCTCTTAATGTAAAAGCTCCCGGGATTGGGCTGGGGATATGGCTGGGTGGTGGGAGTGCCTGCTGCATAAATTCGAGAACCTGAGTTCAGATCCCCAGCTTCCAGGGAAAAGCCTGTGCAACACACAGATGTGACCCTAATGCTAGACAGGTGGTTCCCCAGGGCTCACTGGCTTGCCTGGCTACATACTCCAGAGAGGGGGTTGGGGTGGGGGCAGGGAAGAGAGGTTCCAAAATCCTAGGAAGAAAACTAACCCTATGCTAGAAACAGCAGGAGAGTGGAAGATGTTTGTAGTTTTCTCTTTTTAGAAATCCACCACCAGTGGGTTGGAGAGATGGCTTAGCAGTTAAGAGTACTAACTGACCTTCTAAAAGTCCCCAGCAACCATATGACAGCTCACAACCATCTGTAATGGGATCTGATGCCCTCTTCTGGTGTGGGTTAAGGCAGTGCCAGTGTATTTATATACATAAAGTAAATCTTTAAAAACAAATAAATAAATAAATAAGAATTCCTGCCTGTTAGTAAACTGCTCGACCCTGTGACCTTCAGTATTGGTTGCTTCTTGGATTTTTGGGAACAAAATAGGATATATATATATATATATATATATATATATATATATATATATATATATATATATATAAAAGAGAGAGAGAGAGAGAGAGAGAGAGAAAAGAGAAATCCACATCAGAAGAAAAGTCTTTCTGGAAAAGCCTCTGTGGTTAGAGCAGTCTGTCCTCTCCTCCATACCCAGTGTGGCTTGGTTCTAATGGCCCCTATCCTCTAGCTGATATGCTTCCCACTGTGCAGCCCTGAATCCGTGGAAGAGGACACAGAGAAGAACTCTCCCCAGAGTCCCGGTCCTGCTGCTCACCCAGCAGGTAGGATAGAGTGTGTCCCCTGCAATGCCCTGTATGTTTCTGCCTTCTCAGGACCTGGAGGCAGCCACCTCCCCTGGGGCTCACACTGCCCTCCCCCCCATCCCTGACTTTGCTCCTGGGCCTTTCCTTGGCACCTGAACACCCCTGACTTTGCTCCTGGGCCTTTCCTTGGCACCTGAACACCCCTGTCTTTGATTTACTCAGTACCTACAGTACATCCTGCTTGGCGCATTTAGCGTTGTCTGCTTGCCTGTGTCCTCCTGGACAAGGTCATTTCACCTTAGAGAGCCCTGTAGCTGGTAGATGCTCCAACTGTGTAATGACGAAAGGGGGCCATTGTTAATTGCTTCCCACCCCCTCAGTCACTGCAGGGCACTTGGCTTGTTTAATGAACAGACTCATCTGTGTCCTTCCAAGTATTGATTTGGAATCACTTAGCTCTTTTAAGATTAGATGGGTTAACTGGTATTGCTTTCATGGCTATCAAATAGCTGTCTCCCACTTAGCATTCCAAGGCCCCGCTCATGAGACTGCTTGGCCTTCTACCTATTCTGACATGGCACCACATTATTTTATGCTCAGCCTCTTAACTATGGTGACGTGGCTCCCTTTATTTTACGAGTGGAGCTATTGAGACACTGAGTTCATTGATTGCTTAGGATCAAACAGGAAGCCAAAGAACCAAGATCTGATCACAGGCAGCCTGGCTCCAGAGTCCTTGGGCTGCATTTACTCACAGAGCTGCCTTTCTCATCTGGGGGGGGGGGGGGTGGTGGTGGATGAGAACACTGCCCTCTATCTACAGAAATCCTCCACCCCAAACCTGGTCTCCCTCAGAGGTGTCCCCTGCCTCCTACTTGTAGCTCTAACTCTAACCTTCCCTGCCTGTGTCCAGTCTCCATCCCGTCCTAACACAGCCCCACAGTGTCACTGCCCAGCGCAGATAGACGCTCTTCCACTCTTCAAGGGGGATTGCAAAACCTCCTGTCTCTTCAGGCACTTATCATACCTCAGCCAGCAATTTTCCAAAAATAGATTTACTAGTACTCTGGGGCTCCAGATCTTCTGATGGCTCCTTGCTGTCTAGAGGCCCAGTGGCTTGTCACTGGACCATGGCTCCTGTACCGTTTTCCTCTCCTGCCTCTCGCGCTTGCTCAGCTCAGGCAAGCCATGACATCTCATTGCCCTAGGCTCCTGCCGGGTCTAGAGTTGCTGTCAGGATTGTCCTCTCCCAGAAGAATAGTTTTCCTCCCTGAAAACCCTGCCTAGATGTCATCTCCAGCCAGCCTTCCCTACCTCAGCTCCCCGGAGAGAGCCCCTTGTTCTCAGAACACACACGTGGTCAATGAATAAATGACATTTGTGCAGTATATGGCGCTCTAGACAGAGCAACTGGAGAGTGAGGGTCGGGTCAGCTGTGCACACATAAGTCCAGTGCCACAAACCAGATAGGCCAGCTCAGCATGTTATCCCCACAGCTGGCTCTGAGGGCCCAGGAGACTCTGGGCTAAGAAACTCAAGACCTTGTATGAGAAAGAACTAGAACTCCTAAGAGTGCAGGCAGCTTCAAAGGTGGGCACCAAGGACACACCACACATTTAAGTCAAAATGGAATCTACTGATTAAGAGTGTGGCTGCTCTTCCAAAGGACCTGGGTTCAATTCCTAGCACCCACATGGCTGCTCACAACTATATGTAACACCAGCTCTAGAGGTCCAGACAGCCTCTTCTAGCCCCTGTGGGTACCAAGCATACAAGTGGTGTACAGACATACCCGCAAAACATCAGTACTGATAAAATGATTGAATATTGTTAAAGAGGATTAAAGCATATCTAAGCTGAGCGTTGCTGGGCGAGCTCCCTGATCCAAAGCAGTAGAACAATATGTGCTCACACTTTAGTCAGACCAAGCACTGTCTGCTCCCAGACAGCCTTCACAAAGTTCCTCACACAGGCCTCTCCTCGCTGATGTCTATTGCCAAATGTCCCACATCTCCCTCCCGCTCCAGTCTGTGGTTCTCTATTCCAATTAACATCAACAGATGTCACTCAGTATCCCAGACACTGGGCTGGGAGTCATGATCCAGAGAGGACATATAAAACTGAAAGCAAATACTTGTGATTTTCAAGCAAGGGAAATGGTCAGTGCAGGGCAATCACTGGGAGAACTAAGTCACTGACGCATGAACTTTGAGCCATTTGAGCCATCTGATTCATCTGGCCTTTGCTTGTTCTTCACCTACAAAGCAGGGTTGTCCCCCTGCCCCTTGTACAAAGGCGTATGTGATGCTCCAATTTAAATAGATATGTAGTTTTTGTTTTCATTAATTTATTCTCTCAGATATTGCTACAGTTTCCCCTCCTCTCCTCTCCACCCAGTCCCTCCCCCTCTCACCTGCTCCCTCCCCATCCACTCCTCCTCCTTTTCCCTTAAAAAAAGGGCAGGCCTCCCAGGGACATCAATCAAACATGACACGGATAGGTATTTTGTATCTCTGACCACTAGTTATTACTAGGGCTACTACTTCAAGAAGTAAATGTGGCTGTGTGAGCCAGAAAGCATGGTTTGGCCTCTCAGACCCCATCTGGAAGCTTTCTTCAAGTGCCACTGCATCTGATGGGTACACCCATTCACTGTTAGTCACAGGTCAGAGGGCTTTCTGGAGGTTAAGGCCTGTGCTTCTGAGCCTAGGGCTTTCTGGTAGTTCTGTTGCAACTGCCGAGCCCTTGCTGGGATGATCAATTGACAGGGAGGCCACAGCAAAAAAATGTGAGGTATCCTGGTTCTTGTAGTTGCCAGTAAGCGGGTGACACCCTATCCCACGGAGCCACTTCTCCATTCACAAACAGGAGCACAGCTGACTGCTTGGGTGACTGGAGTCTGGATGAAGTCCCAGGTACCTGACAAGACTCACCCAAGATTAGTAGATCTGGCAGTGGCAGGCGGGTTGGGGGAAGGGGGCAAGCCTCCAGCAAGCATGCTCACAACAACTGTCACATTTGAAAGTAGAGCAGACGGATGACAAAACTGAATACAAGCCTTGAGTGAGTTGTCTCAAGGTTTGAGACTGCTTGGACAACCACAGAGCCAGATACTGTCACCAGAAAGTATCAGCTGCAGCTCTTCCAAGTTGAACATGTCCAGGCTGCTGTACAGTGGGGGCCATGGTTAATCTTGGAATCTCAGGCAGAAACATCAAAACCTTAGAACATGTGTTGTTAGAAAGTGCACACCCTGAACTTCCTGGTTTTGAGACTCTGAAACTAATTATCTCTCTACATCGACTTCTCCATCTATGAGAGATGGCCTCAAACTACCTCCAACAGCTTTAAGGATCTGAGTCTCTTGGGTGTGTCTGATTGGGGACACTTGGTACTCCCCAAGGAGGACCAATGTCTTTTACCATCCTGAATAACAATGACCACTGATGGTAATATGCTTAATAGTTTAAAAAAGAATGAGATAAAGGTTTTGTTCTCTAAATAGCTTGTGCTATAAGGAAAATTCCAGAAGGTTGTAAGTTTAGTATTCTTTAAGCTCCTGTTAAGTGCCTGAAACTGTACAAGACATCTAACTTTTCTTTCTTTTTCTTGGTGAGGATCTTACTGTACTGCTCAGACTAGCACTGACCTGCTAAACCTCCTGCCTCAGCCTTTGACGTGATGGGACTACAGGCATACCCCACAATGCGCAATTTGTGATATTTTTCTTTTGAAACTAGCAAAAGTCTTTAATAATAATAGTGATTGTGGCCTGGTTGCTCACGGGGGACTCAAAGGTTAAGCAGTTTCCTACATCTCAGGCTGGAGAAGGTGGAGAGAGTCAAACTCTGCTCCCTCCCACACCCTGTTCCCTGGAGTGGAAAGTCCTTCATCTCCGGCTGGCAGAGGTCTGAGACGGTGAGCTGGGTGGGGCAGGTAGAGAGCTGGCACAGAGGCTCTGCCATTCTCATTGGGCCACTTGAGATGTCCCTTCCTCACCAGCCTTTCCATCTGGCCTAAAATCACCGAAGTGAGCCCCACAAATGGCCGTCGGAGGCAATAGGTTCCTGCTCTTACAATGTTTGTGTTGTTGGAGTGCAGAGAGAGTACTCGGGAGACTGAATGCCAGCCCTGGCAATTTTTTGGGCAAGCTCTACTATTGTGCTACACTCCAGCCGGCTGAGGATCTCTAGAGGAGATAGAAACCATCTTTAAATGCCCATGTGTCAGGCAATGTGATATTTTTAAGTTTAATTGTATCTTTATTGATGTTTAAAGCACGTGCACGGCAATGGGCTTCACTGTGACCTTTTCATACATGTGTCATTCGGCTTTCCTTCCAAGCCTGCTCCCCTTTACTGCCCCTCTCCTCACTTCTTTCTCCCAAATAGCCTCACTTCCGCTCTGAGTTCACACTCTCTCACACACAGCGTCCACTGTGGGGAATCCTCGAAATCCATCATTCCAGTTAGCCCACAACACTCAAAAACTACTTCCCTCACGTTCCAAGAGAATGAGGACCATGAGGGGCGCAGCCTGCTCAAGACGAGAAGGAGAAGCTGACCTAGGATTTGAATCCTGGTCTCTCATAGTCATGTGGAACTGAACTTATGAGAGTGCAGAGCAGCCTGAGCTGTGGTCTCTAATAAGGGACAGTGAACAGAGAGAGCCCCTGGGAGTAATTCTAGTGGCATAGCAAGTTGGTCTTGAAAGCCAGGAAAAGATGCTAAAACTCAACACATGCCCAGAGGACACAGTAATAAGAATACAGTGTGTTGGAAGCTTTCAACTGGGGTACCATTTAGGAAGCATGTTGGGGGCAGATGGGAAAGGACCAGCAATGGCCAGGGTGCTTCTGGTCGCAGCAGCCAATTTTATAGCCCTGGGACACAGGAATGGGACACATGACCTTTCCAACAGTTTTCTTTTACTGAGGCCCAGAGAAAAGAAACTGTGTTGTGAGCAAACTCAGTACCCAGGAGGAACATGTGTGCCAAGACCCTCTCAATGTGCAGCCAACTGTGACACTGTTTTCAGACTTTGTTGTTACCACACAATCTGCACTGAGTTGGGAGAGGTCCATTGGAGTCCCCTACTCTGACACCCATGCTTAGGATACAATCTTCTTTTTAAAACGGGGCCATTGACTGGGTGTGGTGTGATATTTCCATAACCCCAGCTCCTGAGGAGCCTATGACAGGAGAAACATGAGTTTAAGGGGTACACAATGAGACCCTGCCTAAAAAAAACCAAGCCACATTAGGGTAGTGGTGGTGCATGCCTTTGATCTCGGCACTGGGGAGGCAGAGGCAGGCAGATCTCTGTGAGTTCCAGGTCAGCCTGATCTACAAAGTGAGTTCCAAAAAAACAAAAACAAAAGCAAAAACCAAAAAAAAAGCAAAAGGCAACAAGCAAATCCCCACAAAATAAATAAATAGGAGGCAGCTGGGTGTACTGCTACATGACTGGACTCGGCTACTCAGAAGCCTGAGGGGAAAAGATTGAGACCAGTCAGGGCCATACAACCATCAGATTCTATCTCAGAAAAACAAAGCAGAAACCAACAGCGCTATCCCATTCTGAAGTTTAAGAAGGCCCTCCAAAAAGATAAGCTCCACTTGTAACTAAGAAACAGTAAGGTCTGTAAAGATCTAAAACATTCCACCTGTGGGCTGCTGTGAGCTAGATCAAGAGCTGGAGGAGCTTGCCGCTCAGGCCTGCAAACCTGAGTTTCATCCCTGGAACCCAAATAAAGGCAGAAGGAGAGAACTAACTTCATAATGTCGGCTGACCGCCATACGTGTACCTTAGCATCTGTGCTCGAATACACACACACACACACACACACACAAGAGCAAGAATATTAATTTTTAAATTGCAACTCCAATTCTAGGAATCCATCCTATGACCATACTTGGCCTAGCATGCAAAAATGTACTCAGGAGGATGTTTATTGTGAATGTTTGTGATTGTGAAAAGCTCAGAGAAAACTCACTGCTCACCACTAGCCTCTGACACACACCAAATCAAAGAAATACAGATTTCACCACAATGACATGAAAATTGGAAACCGTAAGAAGTGATAAGTTGTATTAGCAAAAACCCTATATGCTTGCAATCACATAGAGAAATCTGGAAATATACACACAATAGTTACCATTTTCTCAGGGCATTGGGGATGGTCAGTGGAACAGCCTGTTTGAGCTCTACTAGCTCTTCTGTATTGCTTAATTGTCCTTTCTTCCCTTCCTTACTTGTTTCTTAGTTTATTTATCTTGAACTGTGAGTATGTACTACTTTCTATGATTAGAAATAATGTTAACATATAAATAAGGGCCTTCAGGATGGCACAGGGGGTATGGGAGCTTGTCACCAAACCTGAGTTGGATCCCTGGAGCCCCTGTGACGGGAGGAGAGAACCGACTCCCACAAGTTGTCCTTTCATCGACACACACACACGCTGCAGCTCATGCTCCCACATATACCCCCCAATACCTACGTATAAATAATTTATAATAAAATAAAGACACAATGCTAACAGCTCACGGATGCGGACTTGGATTTCAGGGTACATTAGAAATAAACAAAATAAACCTCTCTTGAAGTTTACTTACAAGACCTAATTTTTTTTCAGTGTTTGTTTTGTTACAGGGTTTCCTGTAGTCCAGGTTGGCCTGAGACTCTCTATATAGGTAAGAACAACTTCTTCCACCTCCCAAGTGCTGGAACTATACAACTGTACCCCACCATACCTAAGACCTATTTTTTGAATTACTATAGCTATGATCTAATACCAGTGGACCTTCCTGTTCTGTTTCTGATTTTATGGCTTAGCCTGTCTTCATTGGTCCTGTATATTTGGCACCTACCATGTGTCAGACACTGAACCCAAAGGACTAATGCTCCTGGATGTCCTCTATACTAAAGGGTCATTTAACTTAGCTCTACAGATAGGCCAAAGGGACAAGAATCCAGAGCCTTGGGGGCCTACAGAAAACTGTACCATTCCATAACTGTCATCAGGACACTTTTCAAGTACACGCCAGTGCTGGGGACTGACAGAACAATGCCTTCTCTAGGAAAGCTCACATAAGATCTCAGACATGGAAAACAGGGCATGGTAAATGTGCTGGAACTATGCTGTCAGCATTGTGGATGGCTTACTGGGCCAAGGCTCGGGAAGGCCAGATAGGGAGTGGAAGTACTCCTGAGTCTGTGGTGTCTGAGCAAAGTGGGGTCTGCCAACCTCCAGGGTAGCAGCTGACTTGGGAAGGGAAGGCTTTATTGGGAATGACGTAGGATGGTGTTTTAGGAAGGGCCACCCTGGCAAGAGTATGGAGACATGTCTGTGTTGGTGTGCATTTGTGCTTATATGTGTATACATACACATACAATTTTCTTAAATTTGAAACTATCAAGTAAAGAAAGAACAGGCCCCAGGCCCCAGAGTTGCCCCAGGGCTGAGCACAGAGGCTGGAAACAGCTCTGAGCATCATGTCTGTGGTTACTGACTGGGGCCCTAGCACCTCGGAGAACTGAGAACACAGGGTTGGGAGGTGAGAGGCAACTAGCACAGGACAAAGGCATGGTCAGCCCTTAGCAAGAACACACCTGTCTCCCTGGTCCATCATCTCTCAGTGAGCTCCCAGCTCACCTGACTGCCCTCTCTCCTCTCCTGGCTCTTCTCCCTCTGAGCCTTTGATGTTGGAGGCTCCAGGACCCAGGGGTCATTGCATCTTACATGCTCCTCCCTGCCTTAGGGCTTCAGCCATTTCAAGGCTTTGAATTCTTCCCTCAGGATGATCTTGCCTAGAGGTCAATTTTTAGTCCAGATCTCCCCCTGGAACTCCAGTCTCATATCCATCTGCGTGACTCACGTACTCAGAGGGAAAATGAACTTTAAACTTAGCACATCCTAAACAGGACCCTTGCCCACTTATAAACTGCTATGTCTGCTGTCCCTCACCATCTCAGGGGGCAGCAGTCACTCTATCCAGCTGCTCAGCTGAAACCTCCTGGTCATTCTTAACAAGAATGACTTTTGTTGCTGTTGTCCAAGTTTCACTTTGGGCCTGGCCCGAAACTGGAGAGCCTCCTGCCTCGACTCCTGGGATTGTCTGCACACCATCTATCAGAGACACTTTAACCTGCCCTTTGGGTCTCAGAGACTCCTGTTAGTTTGAACACAAAGGCATCTAGAATTCAAACCCTTTGCAGTATTCTACTACCCCGTCATGCTGCTGGCTACTATTTATCTTTTGCTTGTCTTTTTGAAATGGCCTCCCACTGATTCCCTACCATTCAATGACCAGATTATTTGAAAACACGAGTGAAGCCTGTCTATGCTCTACCCCAAGTCCTTCAAAGCTTCCTCACTTAAGGCCTTACAGAAACCTGTGTGGCTCTACAGTTTACACTCGTGCCCAGTTACTCTCTGGCCACACTGCTTTCCTAGCTCTGCAGTGGACACGCTGGTGTCCCCTCTATCCCGGTCTATAGCTGTGCCTTCACCCTTATGAAGTACGTTGGATGCCCTCCCCACCACCACCATCTTCATCTTTAAGCCCAGAGAGCTCCACTCTACTTTCCCCATCCACCTAAAGAGATTGCCATCTCTCGGCACACCAAAGGAGTCACCGTGACTCCCGAAGTAGGACGTTCTAGGAAGCAGGAAAATTTGCCTGCTCTGTCTCGACTGTAGTAGGCCTGGGGCTGAGGTTTAAAAAAAAACCGACCCATAGGAAAAAGATCTAAAAGGCGGAAAGGACATGGGAGGAAAAAATGAAAGCCAATCTGGAGCTGGCCAAACAGAAAGACCACACAGGTAGGAGTTGAGGATGTTAAAGCCCAAATACAGCGCTGGGCAGATGAAGAGCCAAGCAAGTTCAGATGCCCTCAGAAGGCTGGTGAGGACCTCTGGGGCTTGGGAAGGTGTCTTAGAGTGAAGCTCTTGACACTTGATAGGTGCCCAATAAACAGGGACCGCTGGCCGGGGAAACATGGGTTATTAAGGGGCTGTGCAGATGTGCGACTGTCACACAGTGGGCACTGAGAGATGAACCAGAAGGAAACCTCCAAACCTGCACAGCTGCAAAGAAATTCCCTAGGTATTTCTCAGGCAGAGGTCTTGGGGCCGGAGAACTGACCGCGAGAGAGAACTGGAAGGTGAAACGCGCCCACGCGGGTGTGCGCCGAAGCCTCTCGGCGCCGGCTGCACTACGGGCCGGCGCCACCGGGGCCAGCGGCGCGCAAGCTCCCCAGCGCCGCCGAGCACCGCTGAGCACCGCGTGGCCCCCGCCCTCCGGTCCGCCCCCAGGCTCCTCCCCAGAGCTCCATCTCACCAATCAGGAGGAGCTCCCCTCCTCCCAGTTCCAGAAGCCTCGCCCTGGGCCGGCGCGCCGCCAGCCAATGGGAGGCCGAGCCCAGCGCCCAGTGCGCGCAACCCGCGCCGAGCCGGCTCAGAGCGAGAAAAGCGAACCCAACCCGTCGGGGCCGCCGCTCCGGACCCACCGCCTGCCGCCGCGCGCCGCCCGCCGCCGCCTCCTCCCCCCCGGATCGGGTATACTGTCCCAACCCGAAAGTCCAGTTCTGCGGCCCGGCAACGGCGAGCGAGCGCGATGACACAGGAGTACGACAAGTGAGTGAGGCGCGAGTCCGGCCGGCCAGGGCCCGGGGGCCACCGCACCTGCCGGTGCGACGGCGCGGGTTCCGGGAGCTGCGAGGACAGGCTGGGTGGGGCGAGGCGCGGGGGGACACTCGGCCTGTCGTCTGAGGGCTCCCGGGCTCCCGGGCTCCCGGGCCCCGCGCTCATGGACCGGTGGGGACGGGTGGACCCTGGTCAGCCTGCTGTCACTTGCCGAGCTGCCGGAGCAAGAGATCTAGGGGAAGGTTGAAGTGTCCGCTGCCCGCGCGTTTTCTTCACTGCGGCTGCTGTGTGAGAAATCTGCTGTGGGTGTTCTTGGGCCCTTGCATCACCGACGGTAATTACAGAAGACTATTTTTGCCGTTTGGGAATATCAAGAGGAAGAAACTGCACGCAGGGTGATAAAACTAGAGACCACTGTCGAATCGGGATTGCTTTTTTGAGTCTGGGACATAAGAAAGTAGCGAGAAATGTTCAGTGATGATGTAAGATGTGATCGGACGTTGGCAGGACTTGTGTGGGGGCAGTTCTCGATTTTACTCTCAACTTTTCTATAAATATGAAAATGTTCTGAAAGATCGAGTCTGTCTTATCTCGGCTCAGTAAATCTGGAGTGAAGAATTGGTTTCATAGTTAACTTGTTAAGGGTGGGTTTTTCTCATGCTTGTTTTCTGATGAAGGTTAGCTGAGTGTGGAATCAGTAAGAGATTAATCTAGAAAATGAAGTTCAGTTAGTGCTCGGCTTTCCTTTTAGAATCCTGACCCATAACTCTTGAAGGTCTGAGCCTCATTTGAAAACACCCATGAACCTTCAGGGCCAGAGCAACAACTTGCTCGGCTTGAAGAAGTGGTCTGCAATTGTTCGTGTGTTTATTTCTCTACTTACTAACTAGGCAAAAGTCCCAGCGCCAGCCTCTTGGCCTTAGGCATACTTTGGAAATATAAAATGCCTTCAGGGTAATTGCAGACATAAAGCCACTTGGAAAATATTTATTTTCTGATGCTTGTACTAATGTTGGATGGGATGGGAGAAGGGAAGCTTGAAAAACTAGCATTACGACTGTTGAGCGAGCCAACTGCTGTCAGAGTCTTCTGGAAGTGGCTATTAGACTATTAATAATAGCTCAGCAATACACCAGGGACTCTCACCACGGAACTGCCATCTCTCTGTCGGCCTCAGGACCCAAAGGCTCTCGGGGAATGCTAGGTTGTGTATTGCTTTCTTCGGATAAAACTTGAGATTTGTAAAGATAAGTCTTCTTGATTCTTTTTATATTTCAGAATAGTAAGCTGCTTCCAGATGTAAGCCCTTAGACTTGTCTTTTTTCCTTTCCTTTTCAAAGATGTCCTTTTTTCTTCTTCTAAGTCTATATCTGTTTTTGAAGGATTTGGGTGACTGCCAAGCCCTAACCTTTGTTGATTACTTGAGAAGATAATCAGACTTTCTCCACTTACTTTTAGAAAAGGTAGGTCACCTCCAGGCCATTTACATATTTCATTCGTGTGTTGCAACGAGACCTGGGCCGGGACAGCCATAATTCAGATAAGTTCCAGACACCTCCATTCTTGTTCCCTCACACACACAAAAGTACTGCCTCGTCTTGCTGAAGTCAATGTTCCGTTTTTTCTTTCTATTGACTTATTAAATAGTACCAGCTGAACAGTTGTTGAAACTGTTGACATTTCCAGTTTCTGGAATCAGTAGACTTTGCTTGAATTATTTAAATTAAACCTCCTGTAAAGCACCACTAAAATCACCATTTGTTTTCTGGATTTTTTCCCACAAACTGTGCTGTTAATGTGAAATAGTCCTTGCCTGGTGTGAAAAACTAATAAAGATTGTATTTATTTTGGGGGGAAGGGAGCACTGGAGATTAAGCCCAGGAAGCCCCCTAACCCAGAGCCGAGAAGTCACATGCACAACACCTTAGCTATGCCATCTAATCCTAAAGCCTAGTAAAGGTTTTTTACATTTTATTTATTTTATTTTTATGAGTTGGTGTTGGCACTCCCCTCACCCCCCAACATATTCTCTCTCTCCCTCCCTCTCTCTCTCTCTCTCTCTCTCTCTCTCTCTCTCTCTCTCTCACACACACACACACACACACACACACACACACACACTCAGAGGACAAGTTGTAGCAAGTCCTTTCTATCTACCATGTAGGTTTTAGAAATTTAACTCAGATACCTTTATCAGCTGAACTATCTTACCAGCCAGTGAAGACTTTTAAGTGATTAATTTGCTCTGTGTGTGTGTGTGTGTGTGTGTGTGTGTGTGTGTGTGTGTGTGTTTAAAAATCAGAGAACAACTTGAAGGGATCTGTTCTCTTCTTCCACTGTGTAGGTCCCAGGGATGGACCTTCAGGCCATCAGACTCAGGAGCAAGTGCCTTTACCCCTGAGCCATCTTCCCCGGGCCCCTGTAAAGATTTTGAAATCATAACTGTCCACTGTTTTTTTAAAGGCTGATTTTCATTCTGTGCCTTCGTTTGTTGTAGACGAAGTGTTTATCTCTAAGATGAGCAGTTCACTCCCATGCCAAAAGATTCTGCAGCTTTATTGATTTATAGGCCCTGTTGGCTACATTCCAGACTCCTTCTGCTGGTAACAGCAGAGTCTTCTAACTTTCTCATATACCCTGAAGGATTAAGTGAAATCTCCCTTTTGCTTTCCGTCCCTTCCTCCTGCCCCTGTTTCTCGGAAGGAGCTGTTTAAAGACATGGCTCCAGCTGGGGAAGGGGGAAGTCACATGTCGCAGCCTGCTTGAGTATGATTGAACAGTATCCATGCCTCGCTGTATCCCGTGTGTGCTGTTATAAATATGTAAATAGCCCCATGTCTTCTTGGGACTAGTTTTGGATTTTGACAGGTAGTATCATCTCCGTGTTTCTGACGGGGGTCCTTACTTCTGCCTTGCCTTCTGAGCGTGTCTTCATCTGACTTACTAAGGCTACCGATGTAGCTAACATGCCACATAGTGATTTAAAAATACACCTTTAGAAAAAATGTTTTGTAAACCAAATCTAAATTTTCTGAATGTTTTTGTATTCCAAAATTATTTATAAGAGGAGTGTGGATGCCATTTCACTAACTTTATTGAGTTTCCTTCAGACAGACCTTCAGAAGCTGTTGGTATTTAATTGACTATGATACAGGAGATGGAGCCCAGTGCTTTGCCCATGCTAAGCAGTTGCTCTGGCACAGGGCCGTGTGTCCTATTTTAGAGGAATGTCAAAGAACTGTTTATTCAGCTTGGTTTGTTTGTTTGTTGGTTGGTTGGTTTTTGTTTTTATACAGCTTATAAGCTGTCTGGCTGTTGTAGGAAGTATGGATTTAACTTTTGAATTTCTTCCTCTGAAGCAAAAGGCCAGTGCTGGTTCTTCAGAATGAAGCCGTCTACCCACAGCGGCGTTCCTACACCAGTGAGGACGAAGCCTGGAAGTCGTTCCTGGAAAACCCTCTCACGGCGGCAACCAAAGCGATGATGAGCATCAACGGAGACGAAGACAGCGCAGCTGCGCTGGGCCTGCTCTATGACTACTACAAGGTAGGCTGCGGGCTCTTTACAGCAGGGAACACCATGCTCAGACGCACCCGATTCAGCAGCCTATAAAACAGTCATTTGCCGTTGGAATGTCAGGATGCCTGCTTCTCTAGTGACTATAAATAGTTTAACGAGTCCCCCGGCTTTTGGCGGTTCAAAGCCGAGCATCTACGATCATAGAATCAAAGGGTGGTTTTTAAGCAGCTGCTCTGGCCCTCACTGAAGGAGACGCTGCTAATAAAAGACAGTAGTAGTCTGTCCCCCCCAGTTTGAGTATTTTAACAGACTTGGTTCCAGGCGTCATGGGAAGGGGTTGTTGCTGACTGACCTGTGCTCTCCCCTTCTGAGGGTGACTGCCTTTTCTGTAGCTGCTTTTACAAAGCCTTGGGAGCCGCTGGGGGAAACACACACTTTTACAATTCTGGGCGGTTCTAAGATCAGAATACATTTTCTTGCCGGGCGTGGTGGCGCACGCCTTTGATCCTAGCACTCAGGAGGCAGAGGCAGGCAGATTTCTGAGTTCGAGGCCAGCCTGGTCTACAAAGTGAGTTCCAGGACAGCCAGGGCTATACAGAGAAACCCTGTCTCGAAAAACCAAAAAAAAAAAAAAAAAGGAATATATTTTCTTTTTTTAAGATTTATTTTATTTATATGAGTACAGTGTCGCTGTCTTCAGGTACACACCTGAAGAGGGCATCAGATCCCATTACAGATGGTTGTGAGTCACCATGTGGTTGCTGGGAATTGAACTCAGGACCTCTGGAAGAGCAGTCAGTGCTCTTAACCGCTGAGCCATCTCTCTAGTCCACAGAATACATTTTCCTGCCTGTTGCTAGACAGTTGAATCAGCCTTAACTCTCTCAAGCGTACCGTGTTTGGGTTTTTATACCGTTCTGCCTGGTGGTTCTCGATGGAATTCTAGTAATCCAGTTACCACTCTCTGGTGGCCTGTGTCATACTGGACATAGGACATAAAGCCAGCCTGTGTGTCACTTTCGACTCTCAGGCCCAGCAGCTCGGATGCATTCAGTTAGGGTTTCAGCCACAGACTGGTGAGGGGTGTGGCCTGCGTTCACCTTCTCCTTGGCGTTGTCCAGCAGCAGATGCCCAGGGATGGCCATTTGAACTGGTTGGTCCTAGGCATCAGTTGTTATTACTTGATAACTATCAATGCTTCAAACACAGATTGCTAGTCAATCAAACAGTACTTAGTGTTACCTTTTTAAAAAAGATCTATGTAATTTTAGTTATGTGTATGCATATGAGGATGTATGGGCACGTTTCTATACATGAGTGCAGGTGACCTTAGAGGCTAGAAGAAGAAGTTGGATTCCCTGGAGCTAGAGTTACAGGTAGTTGTGAGCTGCCCACTGTGAGTGTCAGGTCCTAAACTCCTGTGCAAGGGCAATGTGCGCTCTTAACCAATGTGCCATCCTTATTTTGTTGTTAATGGTGAAATATGAAAGAATTCTTGCATGGCAAAGCACCGCACACATCTCAGCAATATGTGTGTGCCTGTTTGGACCATGTCTCAGCTGGGTTAATGTCACGGTGTACCAGTGTCATTTGTCCAGCTTTTCAGCTCTGGGGCAAAGAAAAGGGGGGTCAGACAAGGAGTGGAGTGGAGCCAGAGAGACGGCCCAGTGGTCAGGAGCATTGGCTGCTCTTCCAGAGGACCCTGGTTCAGTTCCCAGCACCCACATGGTGACTCACAGCCATCTCTGACTGCAGTTCCAGGGCATCTGATGCATTCTTCGGACCCTGGGCACCATTCACGCATGTGGTATACAGACATAAGTACAGGCCAAACATTCATACACGAAGAAACCAAAATACATACCTTACAATTTTAAAGAAGAAAGAAATCTTTACTCCCACTATAAAGTCAGTTTGTGATCCCACCAGTCTGTTTGGCAGTTGCTCTTCACCGGTTGCTATGGTGATTGGACTGTTGGCTCCTTGAGGGCAGATGTTGCCCAGGGCTCAGCAGATAGTCAGGAGACGAGTGAACCAATGAGCCTCCTGAGAAATGAAAGGTTTCTTCTTCAGGTGAAGAAGGCTTCTCCCCTGAATAAGGACTGAATCCCTCTCATTGACGTTAACACTTTAGGTCCCCAGAGAGCGCCGGTCATCAGCCGTAAAGCCTGAGGGAGAGCACCCAGAACCAGAACACAGCAAAAGGTGAGTGCTTCATACAGCAGCACGGCTGGCAGGCAGGCAGGTGATGAGAAGTGAGGAGGCGGGCTCTGCCCAAGCAAGCCCAGGAAGGGCCTGGTGGATGAGACAGTAGAGGGACCTGTCATCTCAGGGTCAGATTCTGGTGCCTGATTTGCCTCTGAGAAGTTATCTGTTTATTTAGGCCGTGTTCCCCTTCCCAGAAACACGTGAGCACCAACTTCTACTGCTCCGGAGGGAGGTTTTAATAAAAGCCTGAAGTGTTTGCTCATCTGCATTGAGACCCTCTAACAGGAGACGAGACCGGGATGTATCTTCAAAACAAAACAAAACAAAAACACCTGGGTGTGGGGACACATGCCTGTAACCCCAGCACCTGGAGGTAGAAGTAGGAGGCTCAGGAGTTCTAGCCAGCCTGGACTCTTGGGGGAGCTTGTTGGAGACAAAGCATTCAACCGTTTGGCTGTGAAATGTTTTTAAAAGACACATTTTACACTCATTTTATTTGTGTGCATAAACCTGTTTGTGCATACCAAGGTTCACATACAATAGTCAGAGAATAGCTTACAGGAAGGTTCCTCCTTGCCACTAAGTGGCTTCCAGGCATTGAACTCAAGTCGTCAGTCTTGGGGACAAGCACCTTTACCCACTGAACCATCTTACTAGCCCCAAATTGACCCATGTTCTATTAGTAATGAAGAATAAAACAGCCAGGCATGGTAGCCTATACCTGGAATCCTACGGAGTCTGAAGCAGGTGTTCAAGGCCAGCCTGAGCTAGGTAGCTAGACTCCGTCTTGGGGTTGGGGAGAATGACAGAAACCAACGTAAGGAATGAGTAACAATTCATATATTACACACTCCAGACAATCATCTCTTTACTGTAGTTGTGGTCAATTGTGGATAGTTTTTGGAAATATGCATTTATTCCACTTAATTTGTTTCATAAATATTTTCTATATTGCTATTTAAATCTTAATAATTACTTTTGGCCAGTGGCTTATAGATTTTATCTATTTCTTTACTTTTTATTATGAATCTTTTCAAGCACAAAAATAGGAGAAATGGTAGACACCAGCATATATGCATGGCCAGGCTCAATAGCTGTACTGTTGAAATTTTTCTCTCTTTCTTAACAGTCAAATTATTTCATATTTTATTTTATGTCCTTTTGCTGAAGTGTCCTGAAACAGACTCAGAATGTGCTTATTTTTGCAGCCATGTCTAGTCTTTTACAATGACCAAGCCTCAGTGACACCTTTGATTCTTTGTCCCAAGTTGTCCTGGTTGGCCTGGAGCTTTGAGTCCTCCTGCCTCAGCTTCCTGACATTTTCATTGGGATCAATCATAAGGAGTGGATTTACAGTTCAAGGTTTGGATAAGTTTTGCTGGCCCTGAGATATGTGAAGCCACCGTTGTTTTGTTCCTTTATGTCCCTTCGGTTTGTAATATTTCAGGGGACTTTAGTAACACAGTCATGGACCACAGAAGTTTGGTGATAGAACATTTGCTAAGTAAGCATGGATAAGGCTCTGGATTCCATCCCCAGTATCAGGGAAAAAAAGACAAAGCTAACAAATGTTTAAAAAGCCTCCACATTTGGGGCTGAGGAGACAGCACAGCAGGTACAGGCCGTGCTGGCCTGGGTTCTCTGAGACCCAGCTAAAGGAAAAGGATAGCACTCTCCACAGACTTGACTTCTGACCTCAGTGCGCTGCCACATACATCACGCTTGTGATTGTGCACGTACACACGCGCGCGCGCACACACACACACACATACTTAAGTAAACACATGTGTACACAAAGTATACACAAACATACTCAAGATAATAATGAATATTTTAAGAACTAAACATGAATATTACCCAAATATTAAACCACAATTAATTTTATAGAAAACATCTATTGATAAAGTATGATAATGAGTTTTCCTTGGGAACGACAGTATCACTATTAGAAAGTGATACTTACCTATGTAGCGGGTGTTGTTCCCCGAATTCCATCCTCAGCAGCCATCTGAGAGGACAGACACCTACTGCACTGGCTAGTTTTTGTCAGCTTGACACAAACCTAGACAAACCTACCTAGGCAGGGGGAAACTCAACTGAGGAATTGCCTCCAGCAGAGCGGCCTACTGGCGTGTTTCTGGGGCAGGCATTTAGCTGGTAGTTGATAGATGTAGGAGGTCTCAGCCCACCGTGGGTGGTGCCATCCTTAGGCAGGAAGACCTGGGATATATAAGAAAGGTAGCTGGGCAAGTGGAAGCAGGCCAGTAAGCTGTGTTCCCCCATGGGTTCCTTGAGTTCCTGCCATGGCTTCCCTTGATGATGGACTGTAACCTGTGCGCCTTTCCTCCTCCACGTTACTTTTGGTCGTCGTCGTGTTTTATCACAGCAACAGAGATGAAAGCTGGGACCAAGTGTTTTTCCTTTTCATAGATTAGAATGGAGTCCTGAGAGACAAAATAGCTTGCTCAAGCTGATGCAAAATTTGAACTCAGGTGATCTTGCTCCAGGATCTGTGGTTCTAATCCAACTGATCAGTTGCACTTAAAACTCCAGGTTTATAATAAAATACGAGGATCTGTGTTAGAGGCTGGGAGGAGCATGTCCTGGAGGAGAGCTCTGGGTCCCCGCATTTCAGAGCATGAAAAGCTTTTTGCTTTTGGGTTTGCTTGACTGACGTCTTTACCAGGAATGAGTCCATACTCCATTTTCTATTTAGTTGGCTTCTGTCAAGTGTATTGCTGTTGTTGGGAGCCCAGATCCTCAGGGTGTGGGTTTATCTATCCTAGAGCATGTACTGAATATGTATAAAGCCCTGGGTTCGAGCCCCAAGACCTGCTCAACTGTATCATCAAGGTTGAAACTACAATGTCCTTTCTCCTTTCCTGAAGAAACAGCATACCAAATGTGACGGAACAGCCCCTCATTTCTGCTGGAGAAAACAGGGTGCAAGTGCTGAAAAACGTGCCCTTCAACATCGTCCTCCCCCATAGCAACCAGCTGGGCATTGATAAGAGAGGCCATCTGACAGCTCCTGATACAACAGTCACTGTCTCCATAGCGACCATGCCTACCCACTCCATCAAGACAGAAATCCAGCCTCACGGCTTTGCTGTGGGAATCCCCCCAGCCGTGTACCACTCTGAGCCCACCGAGCGCGTTGTGGTTTTTGACCGGAGCCTCAGCACTGACCAGTTCAGCTCTGGCACTCAGCCCCCCAATGCTCAGCGGAGGACTCCAGACTCCACCTTCTCCGAGACCTTCAAGGAGGGCGTTCAGGAGGTACAAAAGACAAAAACATCTTCCTAAGACAGCGGCGTGTTTGTCTAAGTATTGAGTTCCACCTTTTCCTGGTTATGTAAGCTTGAAACTTAGCCCAGAATGAGTGGATCAGGAATAAAAGATTTTTTTTTTAAGAGAAAGGCCTGTAGGTATAATTTGTAAGCTAAACCTACAAATCCAAAAATTATCATCAAGGGCACATGGGTAATCTTACCAACAGCTGAGTTAACAATTATGGTTTCTGCTAAGAGATTTGCAGGGGAGAGAGAGAAAGGGAGACCGTGCGCAATCTCCCACTGACTCCAGCGCGTCCTCAGAGTTTTTCTTCAGCTTTCATCTTAGGCCCATGCAAGCTCCTGGAGCTAAGCTAATGTCGCAGCTCTGTCATGTGCCCGCTGGGTGCTGCCCGATGAGTGACATGATCCAGAGTCGGATCCAGAGCTGGTCCTTGGTACACGTATCCTGTAGACTTCACAGATGGGTTCAGCAGAGTTCTAAGGGTCTGGTCATGCACATAGGGCGTTGACTCTCAGCATGTGATATGGGAAAGATAAGGAAAGAAAAAGAGTGCATCTCAGGAGTGTGTGTGTATGTGTGGTGTGTGTGTGTATGTGTGTGTGTGTGTGTATAGATATGTGTGTATAGTGATATGAATAGTATGTAAAATTAGTCATTTTCTATTTTATCTATTATTTTTTCATTCATTCATTCATTTACTTATTTATTTATTTATTTATTTATGGTTTTGTTTTGTTTTGTTTTTGAGACAGAGTTTTGTCTGTGTAGGCCCTGGCTGTTCTAGAACTCACTCTATGGACCAGGCTGGTGTCAAACTCACAGAGATCCTCCTGCCTCTGCCTCCTGAGTGCTGAGATTAAAGGCATGTGCTGCCACTGCCTGGCTGATAATTACTTTTTTTTTTAATTTATTTTTTTAAAATAGATTTAGGATTTTTGTTTTGAAATGAGCCCCCAGACATTAGTAACCATGGCGATAGTTAAATGCTCCAGGCTCACTTGATTGATATTTCAGGTTTTCTTCCCCTCGGAACTCAGCCTTCGGATGCCGGGCATGAATTCAGAGGACTATGTCTTTGACAATGTTTCTGGGTAATAGTTGTCTTTTTGTTTGACTTTTGGATTTTCGGCATCTCTGGTCATTTCTCTCTTTGGTGTATCGGTCTTGACAAATCTGAGGTGGCTTTGGTGAGCTTTCGCCCTCCTCTGACTCCGCCAGCTGTAGCCTTGTCTTGAGTAGGGGACGTTGGATGTGGTGATTTGGTTTGGGACACTGGTTTTCAGTTTCCTAAGCTCTTGGTGTTGGTACTTTTTTCTTCCTTGGTTCCCTTCTGTGGTGTTGAGGGATGGAATCTGAAGGGAGGGGTGGAGACTGAGGTAGATCACTGTGGACCCTTCTGCTCCCAAAAATGTGCAAATAGCTGACAGGGGTAAATGTAGTGAACAGAGAACTTCATTGTCCTTGTTAATGATAAAATAAAGAAATGTAATTTTTTCCCCTGACCTGGCAACTTGGTTTTAGCTTAGTAAAATTGCACCATACTCTGGAAATAGGAGCACTTTCTTTTTTTTTTTTTTTTTTTTTTCCCAAGACAGGGTTTCTCTGTGTAGCCCTGGCTGTCCTGAAACTCACTTTGTAGACCAGGCTGGCCTCGAACTCAGAAATCCACCTGCCTTTGCCTCCCAAGGGCTGGGATTAAAGGTGTGCACCCCCCCTTTTTTAAGTGGATTTTTTTAAAGATTTATTCATTTATTGTATGTAAGTACACTGTAGCTGTCTTCAGACACACCAGAAGAGGGCAGCAGATCTCATTACGGATGGTTGTGGGCCACCGTGTGGTTGCTGGGATTTGAACTCAGACCTTTGGAAGAGCAGTCAGTGCTCTTAACCATTGAGCCATCTCTCCATTCAGGAGCACTTTCTAGGTTCATGAGAAATATAAAACAACTCAAGTTTTTTTTTAAGTCCAAGATTCCATTTTTTTCATTTGATGTGTTTAGACTTCCTTTATAAGCATGTCCCAAAGTACTAGAATCACAGACTCAGAAACATTAGGGTTTGTGATAAAGCTGGCAGGTTTTCTCAATGACATGTCAGATAATAATTATTTTAGACTCTGGCCTCTCCATAGGTTTTTGACTACCCAGCTTTGCTGTAGTAGGGGTTCACAGATAAGGCGTAAGCAAGTGGATGTAATTGGCCAGTTTCCAGGGTAGGAAGGCTCCGAGTGGCTGTGTAAAGTAGCAGGAAACATAGGCAGTTGTGGAGTGCCTGCTTAGAGAAAGATTGCATGCAGGCCAACGCAATAAGAGTGTGTTGGCAGCTAAACGGCTGAATGCAGGACTTTAAGTCCCTGTTTGCAACCTTGGCTCCACAAATTCCAGATTGGCAGCAAGCCCCATGAGGTCCCTTCCACCGCCTGCCCAGTTCCTGATATCATTTGTAGCCCAAGTGTCCAGATGTCTAATTGTTAACATTATATCATAGAACTTGTAATCAGTATTTTGTAGCCCTGAGGTTCCGGCCACTAGGTCCTTGGGTTTAGGATCCTGCTTATCAAGTGATGGGGGGAGGGGGGGAAGTGCTACTTCTGACGTGGCACAGGCAGGTGGTTGTTTGCTGGTGGTCTCCTGTCTCAGAACACCCCCTCTTTCCCCACCCCCCACCCCCCCACACACCATAGCACTTTAGGACTGTGCTAAAGTGTCCAGGAAGTGTCCAAAAGACTGGGCCAGACCTGTTGCTTCTTGGTCCTCTAGGAACAACTTTGAGTATACCCTGGAAGCCTCCAAGTCACTGCGGCAGAAGCAAGGGGACAGCACTATGACATACCTGAATAAAGGCCAGTTCTATCCTGTCACCTTAAAGGAAGGGAGCAGCAACGAAGGGATTCACCACCCTATCAGCAAAGTTCGAGTAAGTTCTACCCCTGACTCTGTCCTCCGGACAGCCTTGTCACTTTTCTTCCTGTGTCTCTGAGTATTTGTGCATGAATACTAATGTCCTTGGAGGCAGTTGGATTCCCCGGAACTGGAGTTACAGGCTGTTGTAAGAGGCCTTTTGAGTGCTGGGGAGAAAACTCAGGTCCTTTGGGAGAGCAGCAAGTGTCCTTAACCACTGTGCAATCTCCCTAGTCCCCCACAGTCTTACTCTAAGCCTGAACTCTGTGATCCAACAACAAGTGCCTTTCTCTGAAGCTGCATGCCCCTTGGGGTCCTTATGCTGTACCTCCTTCTTGTTCCCAGAGTGTGATCATGGTGGTTTTTGCTGAAGACAAAAGCAGAGAAGACCAGCTAAGACACTGGAAGTACTGGCACTCCCGTCAGCACACAGCCAAACAGAGGTGCATTGATATTGGTGAGTGGTCCAGAAGCCCATTGCCATCCTCACAGGTGCCAGTGCCCAGCTTGCCAAATCCAATTACTTTTGGCAATAATGAACTTCCTGCCGAAAGCATTTGAGTTTTGATGCCAGCCACAGATGTGTTCCAGGCAGTGCCCTGTGGCTCTTGGAATCGAGGCTCTGTCCTCACTTCCTCCACAGGGTCCGTGCCCAGGCAGAGGTTTGCCGTGTGACTCTGTAGCCAGGAACATTAGCCAGGTAGCGTAAGAGTGTCCCACTTTTAGCCTACGTTTCAGCCTTCTCTGCTGTTCTAGGGGTGGAACCCAGGACTGCCCACCTGGCAGGCAAGCACACAGAGCTCCATCCCCACCCAGTCTGCATTTTGAGAGGCATAATATCTTCTTTAGTTCATTATCTGGCTTTTATGTAGAGATAATGACAAAGAGATTTCCAAATGGACCAAAAGAAATCCCTTCTCAGCTATGCCCTGAGCTAGCTTGCTCATCCTGTTCATCTGTGATAACCCAGTGATGGATGCCCAGGGTACAACACCTCTGTTCCCTTCTGGTTGGTTTCCAGTCTTACCCAACACCATCACCTTCATCCCAGGTGGCCATCCATCCAAGGGTTTCTGCTTACCTTTTTAAACTCTCAGGCTCTCTTTTTTGTAAGAATAAGAAGAGCTGAATTTGTAAGGACAAAATCTTTCCGTCTAGTGCAGGCTGGGCTCAAGCTTACTACATAGCCATGCTATCATTGAATTCACAGCAAAATCTAACTGCTTCAGCCTCCCAATTTCTGGACTATAAAGTTGTGCCTCCCCACCCAGCTTAGAAGAACTGAGTTCTTTTTTTTTTTTTTTTTTAAAGATTTTTATTTATTTATTATATGTAAGTACACTGTAGCTGTCTTCAGACACTCCAGAAGAGGGCATCAGATTTCGTTACGGATGGTTGTGAGCCACCATGTGGTTGCTGGGATTTGAACTCGGGACCTTCAGAAGAGCAGTTGGGTGCTCTTACCCGCTGAGCCATCTCACCAGCCCCAAGAACTGGGTTCTTGTCTTGGTTCCATAGACACGTTTTGGGATGTTGGGACCATTGGTTAAACTTTTTAGACTAAAACTTCCTAATTTTGACCCAGCGATACAGAATTAACTCTAATCTAAGCTTGCCTCAACTTAAGATTTATGTGATTAATTTTTTCCTCCTTTATTTTTCAACTTCTTTCATTCCAGCAAAATCCTCAATTAAGTCATCTGTAGGATGATGTAGAGAACTGAGTGTTCGTAGGCCTGCTGCGAGCTCACCCTGAAACTAACCGTCATGACTTTCTTTTTCTTGTTGGTTGCTTCACATAGCTGACTATAAAGAAAGCTTCAACACCATCAGCAACATTGAGGAGATAGCTTATAACGCCATTTCCTTCACCTGGGACATCAATGATGAGGCAAAGGTATGTCATCACGTTCAGGGTGCGACTCGCCCCTTCCAGCTGTCTAAAAACTGGGAGGAGCTTCAAGATTTCACAGCCGATCTGCTTCGCAGTTCTACCTTTCTTTCCCTCCTAGATGTTATGCAACTCTCCTCTCAGGTCCCACCCTCCTCCAAAGCTGCATTTTTCTTGTCATCCCTCAACACACATGTGAACCCTCCAGGCTGAGCTGTCACCTGCCAGTGCCTCCTGTCTGACCCCCAGTCCCACCCAGGCCCTCATTCATCTGCTTTTACTTCCTTATCTACACAGTAGCATCTGCACCTCCCGCTCCCTCCTGCACGGGTGACGGAAGGATTAGTGCACAGTAGCCCTCCAACCAGGCAGATTCCTGCACAGGCTAAATCCACAGCAGTTACCAAACAGCAGAGGGAGATTCTTCTTCCCCGTGCAGGGCAGTCACCTCTGATTCAGAGGGTCACTTGCATGATTCTCTGGGACTTTCCGACCCCTATCGGGACAAGCAAGCGTATTCTTAAGTTGCATCTCCCTTCCCGTAGTGGTCTCTCCATTCTCTTCATTAAAATTTTTAGAGTTTTGCCAGTCAGCAGTGGCACACACCTTTAATCCTAGCTCTCACAGGGCAGAGGCAGGGGGATCACTGTGAGTCCCAAGTCAGCCTCCTCTACATAGAGAGTACCAGGTCAGCCAGAACTACATAGTGGGAACCTATCTCAAAAAAAAAAAAAAAAAAAAAAAAAAAAAAAAAAAAAAAAGGAAGTGGGGAGAAGGGAGAGGGGGGAGAGAGAGAGAGAGAGAGAAAGAGAGAGAGAGAGAAAGATCAAATACTGAGTACTGAGAGGTTCTTGAGAGTCAGGTGAAGTTTGTTCTGTCTCCTGTGCCACGGTGGTTGTATCTAAGGCACAGTCACAGGCTTCCACCACAGGAGACAATCTATAGGAAGTGCCGATGCTGTGACAGGTCTCCTGCCACCACTTCATGCAGTTGTCAGCTAGCTGCTCCATCCAGAGCTGGGTACCAGGTTACGTTTTAAAGGGGCTGCTGCCACTTCCTAAATGTTTGTCTCAGTTGTGTGGAAATTTAAAACTGCAATAGGACTTAGCACGTGGCTTCTAAGAAGCCCTGTTAGAGGAGATGGCCATGCTCTCTGGGTGCTTCTGGTCTCAGGCCCCTGAGAAGTGCTTCCTGCTTCACACTGGGAAACCGGGGAATGCAGCAGTTATCTACTAAGATCTCTGTTCTGACTTGTGTGAGACCTATGGAAGGCCCTAGCTCAGTTTGGGGTTTTGTGCTTGGTTATAGGTTTGTTGTTGTTGGGTTGTTTTTTTGTTTTGGTTTGGGTTGGTTTTTTTTTTTTGGTTTTTTGTTTTTGTTTTTGCACCTTTACTACCACTGAAAAAGCAAAAGGCGGATGGGGGCAGTTCTGCTGTCTGTAGGGTGTGGCTGGGATTAATAAGCACTTGTCGGAGCCTGGGAGCTCCTGGCTGGAAGGACCTGCATATGGGCAGGGTGCTTTGTTTGTCTGATGTGTCACTCTCGAGGGTAGGAGTAACAGGGACAGCGGGCTGTGTGCTGCGGCTGACAGATACTCCCTGAGGAGAGTCTTCAGTCTACTTAAAACAGGGAGGCAGGCAGAGTGGCGCCCTCCTGCACACAATTCAGTACTCACACTCAGCCCTCTCCTACTCCCTGGACATGGTGGTGTGCCATTTCTTAATGAAGCTACTCCCTTTTGAAGCTGACACCAGACATCAGTTCCAAGCATGGGTTGGGATCCAGCAAGCAGATTCTTAGCTTTCCCCAGCCAAGTCCCTTCCTCTGTTTTCAAGCTTAAAGTAATTAATGCCTCAAGGTAACTAGAGTGAGTAGGTGTTCGTGCAGAATCCTGTACAGTTGGGTATTTTGTTTACTTACTTATTTTATGCAAGTATCTACCTTCCTAAGTGGCTCCCTTTCTTGTTCTCACTTGGTTTTTAATTAATTCATTGTTTTCTTAGTAGTGCTAAGGATTAAACCCAGGGTTTCATGCCTGCTAGGCAGGCTATACCCTAACCCAGCAATATGTTAATTTCTGATTCTCTCCCACAGACGTCCATGCTGCTGGACGATGTGTGGAACTCTTTTGCTCTGATTTCTAATGGTAACACATATACTCTCTGGCATAGCAGTATGAGTAAATCCAGACTTCTCACCCAGTACCCTCCTGGGTCCTATACATATGTACACTCCTATATATAGGCTTCTGCCTCTCACTTTGATGTCACTATTTTGAGAACAAAGGCAAATCACGAATGTCTTGGCTCATGTCTCATGTCTCATGCAGTGCTTGGGAAAACACTGCTCCAGCCTGGACTCAACTCACATGGCGCTTCTGCACATGCAGGTCATGGGTGCACACAGAAACTGCTGGAGCCACAGGAAGCATTGAGGGGAAAGCTGCTCATGTTTAAAGCAGCAGCAGAAAGAGAAGTTACTTTGAAAACTAGGAATATCTGGGAGTGGTGGTGAATGCCTTTTATCCCAGCATTGAGGTGGCTGAGACAGGTAAACCTTTTGAATTGGAAGCCAGGCTGGTTTACATAGCAAGTCCCAGGCCAGCTGCGTAGTACAGACATTCATTGGCAGCTGGGCATCTCTTAAAGACTCAGAAGTCTACAGACAGGTTATAATTCAACCATTGATCTTCCAGGAGGTAGCAGCCCCAGTTTCTTCCTGAACACCGTGTAACCAAGCTGGGCTGCTGGATATAAGTTCAACAGGAAGAGGCAGCATCTGCGTTTGGACCTGAAAAGATAGGCAAGGTGCTAACATAGGATTTATAGGGTAAGATACAAGGGGCTCTCATCCAGGGGAGAGAGGACAGGCTAGTGTAGAACAAGGTGGGTACATGACATGCTGGCCTGCATGGACAGTCCCCTTGCGCAGGCAGGTTCCTTCCACCCTGCAGGAGCCAGACTTCATCCAGCTAGAGACTGAGGCTACTAACATGGCTAGCTGCAGACTTCTAACTCCAGTTCTGGGGTTCCAGGTTGAATCACTAGGACTGCAGCTCACATAGGTCACATGTTAAATGGGCTTTTGTGGAGTAGCCTAAGATCTTAAGTATAGCATCACCCTGTCGAGGGAGAATATGTACATTACTTTACACATGGAATGTGGAGGCTGAAGTTTTCAATCAGGGTCTCTCTTCTGCAATAGTCCTAACGGGAGGGAAGAATTGTGGTTCTGCTGGAGCTCCTGGCTTAGAATCTACTCTTATCTGGTTTGCTTCATAAGCCTTAATTACAGGTTTATATTTACAGCAGCATTGAGCTTTGATTAGGAAGCAGGAGAAGCCTAGAGATCTAAAAATAAATAGTGGGAAGAGACATTAGAGGGAGAACCAAACTGTTTGGGTGACTGTCCCAGGCAAGTGTTGTGCTGGTGTGCCCTGCCCTGCTCACGCTCCACCCAGAACCGTACACCATACACCATACAGGTGCTTAACCTTCTCTGGAGCCTGTGTGCAGCTTGGTGAAACCAGGCACCCGCGAGACCAGTACTAGACCCTGAGCTGGATAGCAAATGCTCTGGGCCGGGTATTGTTTGAAGCTCTTGTTACCGGTAGGACATCATTGCAGACTTCACTGCAATTCATAGAAATTACTGTAGAAAAACTCTTTAACGGCTAAACAAAAAGTTTATATTGGATAATAATCTGCTGCAGAGGAGTGGAAATTATAAACCAAAGAGCTATTGCCCGGGAGTTTAGTGGTTCTGGACAGCACCAAGGAAGGTTATCTAGCAGCAGCTGGGGAATGGCTCTGATGACAACCAGAATGGTACAAGAGGAAGTCAGTCAAGCGTGAGCCAGGAGCCCGGAGTGCTTTGTATGGTGTGTCTCTCATGGCTTACGGCTGCAAAGCCCCTGGTGCTTGGCTGTCAGCCCTCTCTCCAGCAGGAGGCTGTGTAGTCTCGGTATGTGACCAGGCTGCTCGCTGACCAGTGGACCTGCATCTCTCCACGCTGTGATCCTTCTCTGTGTGTGACAGACCAGTGGCAACACACTTTTCATCTCTTTCTAGTTCACTTCCTCCCGTTTCTTGCCTTCCATGCAGGGCCTTAGGCTGAGGAGCTAGGGCAGGGGCAAGGAAAGACAGAGGCACAGCATCCTGTCCATGTAAGAGCTGTAGGGCCGGACTGTATGCTGTGATAGTCCAGCCGCTCTGGGAAGGGATCTGGGCTGTTGTTATGGAACACAGGTTTCTGTCATGGAAAGGCTCACCTTACAAAAGAAAGAGGATTAGACGCCTACTTTGAGGTCCCAGAAACTTCACCATGTGGATTCTTGTGTTTAGGTGGAGTGGCATCTTTTCCTTTTGTCTCCTTGGCTCAGTAAGAGCAAGTGGAGTTCCTGGGCGGGGCCGTCAAGGCTGGAGGCTGTAAAAGGGGTGTAGCCACTCTGGTAACTTGAACTTGGGATGTTTTGCGTGTGCTTGTGGGATGCAGGGCTTATGAGTTTAATGGCCATTTGGTTTTTTGGTTTTCTTTTCTTTCTTTTTTTTTTTTTTTTTTTTTTTTTTTTTTTTTTTTTTTTTTTTTTTTTTTTTTTTTTTTTTTTTTTTTTTTTTTTTTTTTTTTTTTTTTTTTTTTTTTTGTCTAAGCATAATGTTTGGGATTCATTGAAAGCGTGGTTTGTTTGTTTTTTAATGTCTTTGGACTGAACACATTGCTTGCATTTAAAGGGATTCCTTTCTAGTGAAGCATCCTTGGGGTGCCATTAAAATAAGGCGGTGCCATGTTTGTTTGTATTAAGCTGGGACAGGTTTGGTTTGTTTCACAGCTTATTTCCAGCGTGAATGGGAGGGCAGGAAGAAAGAGAGAAATGAGTCAAATGTTGTGCTTGTAATTGCAATTAGATGATGGGCAAGGGACTTAAAACTTAAGTCTTTAAAACTTAAGTCCCTCGCTCATCATCTAATTGCAATTACAAGTGAATCAACTGGGCTGTCTAGGACTGGTCAGGAACACTGTTACTGTTAAAACAAAGGCCATGGCCCAACTTGGTGGCTCAGCAGGCAAATTGCTTGTTGCAGAGCCTGACAGTTTGGATCAGTTACCTGGATCCACTCCCCCCCCAACCCCACATACATACACTAAAAAATAAATATTCCTAATATTACATCACAGAAGTGACTTTGAGTCTAGGCCGAGCCTGTAGCTAACTAGATTGTACTGGGTATCTATACACGCCTAGCCTTCTGCTCCCAGCAACACTCAGGGTAGCCACCTGCTTGATGTTCATGGACAAGGGTTTTCACGTAGGCAGTTTAAAGGCACATATTTTGGGGTGAAGAAAAGGCTAGGTAGGTAAAGGGCCTGAGGATCTGCGTTCACACCCAGGTACCACGGTAAAAGCCTTGTGTGACTATGCACACCTGTAACACTAGGTCTGGGCAGCAGACAAGAGGACTGCTGGGCTTGCCCATGGCTGGGCTAGCTCCAGATTTGGGAGAGCCCCCCATCTCAAAGGAATAAGACAGGGTATTGACAGAGCAGGGCACAATTCATCCTTTCCTGGCCTCCCTGGCACACGCCAACAGCCTCACACAGTAAATAAATAAAAATAAAACATGGCAGCCAGGTGTGGTCATAGCTTTAGTCCCAGTATTCTAGAGGCAGAGGCAGGCAGATCTGTGAGTTCAAGGCCAACCTAGTCTATAGGATGAGTTCCAGGACAGCCAGAGTGACACAGAGAAACCCTGTCTTGAAAAAACAAAAATAAATAAATACATACATACAAATGTATGTACGTATAACAAAACACTAAAGTAAAAAATTTTAAAGTATGTCCACCAAACAAATAGCCACACGCCTCTATGGAGTGAGGCGTCTGAGAGCAGAGTGGTGTTAGAAACACGAAGCTCATTCCCTTGAGGCGGCTGCTGCTCTGGTTACTAGCGCAAGGGTGACTCCTCTGTGAGGCTAGGTCTTTGCGGCTTTGTTGCACCAATGTTCCAAGGTGTGTATACTCTGCAGAGTCTTAAGCAGTAAACTGAAACACACCAAATCGTGGCAGGTCTTTAGAACCCACAGGTAACAATAGCGAGCATTTATTCAGCATGTGCCTCAGGGTGAGGGCCAGCTGAAGGTGTCTCTGACTGCCGCGGAGACACTTGGCAGCTGAAGAAAGCCTCGCTTTGGTAGTGAAACCTGTATCCTGTGGAAGGAGTTTCAGGCACCCATGCCTGTTTAGCCACCGTTGGTGTTGTTGCTTGAGTTAGGTGTTTTCTTTGGGGGTGTGGGGAGTGGAGCAAATTTTTACCCTTCCTCCATTCTGCCACTCCCAGGAAACAATGAGCTCCTCTGTGGAGACTTCTCATTTGACAGCTTGTCACCCTAACCCTCCTTCTCGTGTTCCTTCCTGAAAATCCCATCTGTGGCTTGCTCTGTCTTTCAGTTGGCTTTGCCATGCCTGTTTTGTTTTGTTTTGTTTTGTTTTTTTGTTTTTTTTCATATCTTTGTGACTTTTAAACCAGAGCAGAGCAGCTGTGGCTCTGGCCTGCTGTGGAGTAGATATTTGGAGGCGGTGTGAGGCCTTAGAGTCAGGGGTTCTTATAAATGGAAGCCACGGTCTCCCCGGCCTTTTGTTAAGCAGATGAGGACTTGACCCTTCTGTTAGTCCACGGACTTCGCCTTTAGCCCTCTCGTGCTTCTAGAACTTTTGGTTGGCAGTCGACTTGCTGCTGAGTCTCCTTTGTGACCCATGTGCTCTCTCACCTGTCCTGTTCTGTACCGTGGGATGGAATGCGGTCTGTGTTTGTCTTCAGTCACGCCCCCATCCAATTCTGCATATTTCTGAGCACACATTCTGCTTCTTCGGGACAGCAAGTGCCAAATCACTGCATGTGCCAAGTGTCCTTAGGTTCACCAAGTCTAGGCTGTGGAACACGACAGAAGGAAGGGGAGCAGGTAGGTCCCTCCAAGGGTTTTCTCCTCCGAACCTCCCTTTTATCTCTGTGACTTTTCCCCTGGCTCTCTGCATGGCACAGAAACCGAGACGCTGTGTGGGCGGTGTGGGAAGCGGCTGTGGCAACAGCGTGCTGACTCGGGCTTGTTTCCCCTTCAGGGAACGCCCCTCCTGGCCGTGGGAAGCCTGCGAGTCAGTACTTTTTCTCCTCCCACGTCCCTGCCCGCCCCACCCCTTCCTGCTGGGGCCGGCTTTTCTTTTGATGGTCATTTGATAGTCTGAGAAGTTACCAAAATGCTCAGCTGCGCCCTTCAAGCCCTCGGGAGCAGCTGGCGAGCAGTTGGCAGTTCACGGTGACAGTGTTCTTGTAGTTGTAATGTCTTTGGGACAGCGTAGTCACCTCCCACCAGAGCAGGGAGCAAGTGTGACGCACCTAGATTATCTGCAGCACCAGCAATGGAACTGGATGCTGCGGAGTGCGTGACTCAGTCTCGATACTGTCTCAGCTCCATACGCTCATTAACTGCACGTGAAGTGGGGTGCCAGGGAGAGGAGGTGCACAGAGCTGGGGGTGGGGGTGGGGGGACAGGACAGGTTTGTTTGTTTGTTCTGGTGGGGGTTGGGGGAGGGCTGTGTAAAGCCCAATAAATGATCCCTACTAATTAGACATTTGGCCAAGAACTGGATCTTGATTTATAGTTTAAAATCTTACACTATCAGCTTCAATTCAGGTACTTAGCCTCTTTCACATGTACTAGAAAAAATGGTGGTTTTACTCTGTCTAGTTAGTGCTATTGGAAATGAGGGGAAAATATTATCAATGTTTTCATTTCAGCTGTTGGACAACTTCTCCCCCATGAAGAACTACTTAGAAAGATCTTTGTATTGATTTGGGTGATTAAATTTGAATTTATCCTACAGTTTCTACTTTCCTTTTAGAAGATAGATTACATTCTAGAAAGCAGCTTATAGATATTATCTGTATTTGACTAAGTTGAATTTTGATACATAAAAATAAAAACAAAGGAGAGTCCCAGAGACCACTGGGATTGTATCCAAGATGGCTGTCTCTGTCTCCTGGAGCCATGTGGCCATCAGCTAAGTCCTGCAACTTGTTTGCAACAAGTAGGAATTTGGCACAGACTATCTGCTTGGTTTGAAACTGGGAGACCTTTAATTCGAGCCTCATGATCAAGGTGACCTTCGGCTCCGCCTTCTGTGTAGGTGTCTGTTTCCCCTTACCCTCCCACATCTCCAGGTTTACACAGGTGCCTCTCCATGAGGGGCTAGGAATGGGCTGACTCTGGAGTCCTGGGAGCTGGGCCCTACTGGGGCTTTGCCATCTCTGTCCCTAGTGAGATTATGAGAGCCAGGCACCATGGGTAGTGTGTGGCATCCATGGGAAGGGAGACATTGAGGATCAGTGCATATGGAGAATGTCAGGCTGTTTCAGTTACCATGGTAATCTTACCTAAGCATCTTCCCCAGTTGAACCCCTTACTTATCTCTGTCCTTTCCCCTCCATTGGAGTCTTTCTTGTGATGTGTACCAGGCACTCAAAGCTTTTTAAGTGCATCTTAATGCATAGGTAACAAGTAAGCAAGGGGCTCTCAGCTCTGAAACCAAGCCTTCCCCCCAAGTCAGTCCAGAGTGTAAGGGCAGAGCGCCATTGGTTTACCCCTGAACCTTTCTAGGCAGGTATGACTCGTTTCTAACGTCCTTCCAGGGAATTGTACACACATTGTCAATGCTTTGCTACTAGGGCAGAAGAGCTGGCAAAAAAAGCTCACTTCCCTAACCAAATGGTCAGTCGGTCAGTCATTCAGCTGTGCAGCTCTAGGAGGGGACAGACATCCCGGATCAGGCAGCCTGGCTTGAAGCAATGGCATTGTCCAGACTGTGGATCATCAGCGAAGCCAAAACCGTGTTCTTGGGTCTGGCATCAGCGAGGCCAGACACGGCTGCTGAATATTCCAGCAAAGCATATTTAAATTGGACTTTACCTTTCTGAGTACCTGTTGTGAGTTTAGGTGGGAAGAAGGCAACTGAGCCTAGTCTGAAGAGGGGGCTAACATGGGGGCCCAGCAGGCATAGGGGATGGAGAAACAGTGGTGGACTTGTATTCTGCAACTCCAAGATCACATTGGAGATGGGGAGAGCTGTATTCCTTAGCCTGTCTGTAGCTGCACTTGTGATGGGGTATGGAGTAACCTGTCCTAAATTAGTCTTAGAGTTTCCATTATGGGGCTGAAACACCATGACCAAAAGCAAGTTGAGGAGGAAAGGGTTTATCTGATTCACACTTCCACACTGTACTCCATCACTGAAGGAAGTCAGGACAGGAACTCACACAGGGCAGGAACCTGGAGGCAGAAGCTGATGCAGAGGCCATGGAGGAGTGCTGCTTACTGCCTTGTACCCAGTGGCTTGCTCAGCCTACTTTCTTATAGGATCCAGGACCACAAGCCTAGGGAGATTCCCCACCCATAGTGAGCCGGGCCCTCCCTCATCAATCACTAATTTAAAAAATGCCTTTCAGCCTTATGTGGAGGCATTTTCTCAGTTGAGGTTTCCTCCTTTCAGGTAACTCTGGCTTATGCCAGATTGACATAAAACCAGCCAGCACAATTAAGAAAAGTCTAGAGCTGAAAAGATGGTATACTTGGTGACCTAGTTCAAGTTCTGTTGCTGTTGAGAAAAATTATGACCAAAAACAAAGTGGGGAAGAAAGGGTTTATTTCATCTATAGCTTACAGTCTACCATTGAGAGAAACCATGGTAGGAACTGAAGCAGAGCCCATAGAGGAACAGTGGCTACTGGATTATTCCTCTGGTTTGTTCAGCTCCCTGCCTAGGGATGATGCCACCCACTGTGGGCTGGGCCCTCCTGCACCAGCTAGTCATTAAGAAAATGGCCTCCAACTTGCTCACAAGCCTTGCTGGAGGCCATTCCTCAGGTGAGGTTGGTATCAAATTGACAAAAACTGACCAGCAAAGTGGGTATAGCATTTGCTCTGCAAGTGTGAGGGCCTGTGTTCCATCCTCAGAGCCCATGAAAGAGATGTATGACATCAGACCTGGCAGAGAGACAAGCTCTTCCCAGGATGAGGTACAAGCGGCCTGGGAGAGTCGCTGGCAGCCTCTGTCCTCCTCTTCCACATAACACACATGGTGTCTTCAGACACCTCCCAGGTCTGGACACCGGGCTTGCTCTCACAGTCCTTCTGGCCCCGGACTAGTCAGACACTTAGAAGCTTAATTCTTCATCTCTTCTACTTTGTTCCTGGGCAGTCATTTCTGACTGAGTGTTCTGCCTCCTTGTGTCTTTTCTGCTCCCCTTCCTTTGAGGATAGACATGGGAGGAGCAGCCAGCCCTATGAACAGTGTCATGAGGCTGACAAGATGCTTCTGGGAGAATCCTTACACAACAGTTGAGGATATAAAAGAGGATACACATGAAACCCTCAGCTAACATACATCCCTTGCTTTCAAGCTGCATTTTACAGCCAATTGAAATCTTTCTGAAACATTCTGAGTGCATGAATTCTCAGCCAGGAATGAGGAACTGTCCTAGAAAAAAAGATGGCCTGGATGTTTAAAAAGAATCTTGCAGAACATCTTTGGCCTGTTCGGTAATTTTTGTGGTTAGGTTTCTTTTTTCCTTATAACTATTTTGGGTGGGAACTTTAGTTGCAATCTTTTGTGATTAATGTTTTTATTAGTTGAATAACATCATACTCTTTCCTCAAGAGAAGTAGCAAGGAAGTGTAGAAACAGAAAAGTTAGCATCGAAGGTTCCTTCCATAGCAGAGACCTCCGCCCCCCAGCACTCTGCTGAAGGGAACGTGTTAGTATGTTTGAAGAATTTAGCAGTAGCAGAACTGGAAGTGGTACGTGCGTGCGCATGTGTGTGTGTGTGTGTGTGTGTGTGTGTGTGTGTGTGTGTGTGTGCGCGTGCTTGCGCGCTCATGTGCGTCCACACTTGTTTTGTGGAGGAGACACTGGGTGTCCATCTCACTCTTTATCCCTCTGATGGCTTCTGTAAGAGACTTTGGTGATCATATCAACAGAGGGACGTTGTCTGCCTCAGAAGAACTCTTGGAATGCTTATTTTATACGGATTTGGTTGCCTTGATCCATTCTTACTCACTCAGCATGTGGACTCGACCGCTTTCTAAATTACTTCATGTGTATGGCTGTCTTGCCACTTCCTTAAGTGTAGAGACAGCTAGGGTTAATCTTTTCCTTCAGTTCTCTCTCAGCCCTTTGAGCATAGCTAGACTGACAGAGAGTTGGCGTGGATCCAAGACTCAGTGATACCGCTCAAGCCCAGACTGGATAGCTTATTGAAAGTGGAAATGTTGACCTATGAAAGCACACACTCTATGTCTTCTCTTTTATTAAAAGCATATGCAAGGGCTGGGACTGTAGCTCAATGGTAAAACCCTTGACTCTTGTGCAGAAGGCTCTGGGTTGAATCCCCAAATAAGTGAAAAAACAAAAACCCAAAACCAAAATATTTTGGCTGCGCAGTGGTAGTGCACACCTCTAATCCCAGCACTTGGGAGGCAGATGCATCTTTGAGATAGAGACCAACCTGATCTACAGAGCGAGTTCCAGGACAGCCAAAGCTACGCAGAAAGTCCCTATCTAAAGAAACAACAGACCAAAACAAAAACAAACCACTTACGTTTCCCAGAGGTGACTGAGGTGTGATCTCAAAAGGTCACATACCATACAGCACAGAGTCACAACTAGAGTACTTGGGGTTCACACAGAGCTGTTAATCCTGAGAAAATTTCTTATCAACTGTGAGTACCTGAGGACGGATATGACCTTATGGAATAGCAGGATCTGTGGATAGTGAATATTCCTACTTCATAGGTCAGTGCCTGTGCAAAATACTTTTTCAATTAAAAATGCATGTAAGAGGAACTGAACTCTTCAAGGAAGAAATCATGTGTTAAGACAGGTTTATAATCTTTAAGCTTTGAAGCTAAAAGAGACCTTTGGTGCACTGAAGCATGCCGGCGTGTAGGAGACCAGTCCCTTTACAGGGTAGTATCATCCTGGTTGGTCATGTGAGCACCAATTGGAACACCTGAAGGTGGTTTTGGTGTCTGAACCACCCAAGCTGAAGGTGTCCCAAATCCCCAGCCACATGGCCTTTCCCTATGGGTTTGGGGACATGAGGGGTCCAGTATGGCTGTGGCATAAAGCAGTGTTGGAGAGAGAAGCTCCCAGGGCTTTTGTGGACAGTGGTTCCCTGAAGTGTCTGTGGGGAGGAGGAAGGAGGCGAGAGCACTCTGTCTACCAAGTTCCCAGGCCAAGTTGAATGAGGTTACATCCTTTAAAGTAACAGTTTTTATAAGAAGTAGACTGGTAAATGTATGTATGTTTATGTATTTGTGTGTGTGTGTGTGTGTGTGTGTGTGTGTGTGTATGTGTATGTGTACGTGTGTGCTCGTGTGTGGAAGCCAGAGGTTGATACTGGGCTTTGCCCTCAATCACTTTCCACCATAAATCTTGAGACAGTCTCTCCCTGAATCTGGAGCTCACCAACTCTCATCTCAGCTGGTGAGGATGGGCAAAGCTCAAGTATCCCCCTGTCTCTGCGTGCTCAGCACTGGGCTTACAGTCCATGATGTCACGCCCAGGTTTTAGTTGTGAACCAAATTCAGGTTTTCCTGAGTGCTTCTAGGCTGGTACCCGAATTACTCAAATCATTTTATCTGCAGTAATGGCAGTAAGGTTTGGGGCTCACCCTCCTCATCCACTGTGGGCAGAGGCTATCACAGGGGGCTGGAGCTCTTCTGCCTTGGCTGGCCATGTGACAGCAGGGTCTGGGGTTACAGTGCTAGTTACTGGGAAGAGCTGTTGGACGACATGGTTGCTTTGATTTTCAGATCAAATCTGCCTCTGTTGAGCACCTTACCCTGCCCAGAAGAAAGCAGAGGGTAGGCGAGAAGCTGCCCTTCGTGCTAGCCTTGGGTGAATACCTAAACCAGCATGGGTACCACTTGGCTTAGCCCAGGATGCCCAGGACGGTCCAGTGTATTCTTCCACAATGCTACTGCGTGAGCTGTTGTAAGAGCCATGCTGCTTTCTCAGAGGTCTTCACTGTCCTTCACACCGTGTGCATCTGTCCCCTTGGCCCCACTCACTGGTATGCCTGTGTCCATCTGATGGAGGAGGCCCAGTTAGGATGAGTCAGCCTTCCTGACAACTTGGGAAGACCTTTCATAACGAGGAAGCAGATGCGTCTGAAGGAGGCATGGGAGCGAGGGTGTGAGGCAGCGCTTCCCTCAGGCTCTGCACTCAGGCTGATCCTGGCATCTGCTCCTGCTTTGAGCTGAGACTTGAAGCTGTGGATCAAGGGGAGGGCAGATTTGGGTTGGATTACTGTGAAATCCTCTTGCCAGGGGAATGGCTCTTTGGGTCAGAGACTTCCTGGAATTGGTGAGCTAGAGTGTACTTTCCCAGGCAGCCATTTTTGAGTTAGGAATTGTGCCACGTGGCCCAGAATGACAGAGGCTTAGATTTTTCCATCTGACGGGAAGGTAAAATGTACAGTGGTTTAGTAAATAACCTTTACTGTTTACAAAGACTGTGGTTCTTTTAAAACTTTTTTTCTTATTAGTTTTATTTTTCACCTTTCAGAGTTCTCTGTCTCTCTTTACATTTGTGTGTGTGTGTGTGTGTGTGTGTGTGTGTGTGCACTTGTGCATCTGTCACAGCATGTTTGTGGAGGTCAGAGGTCAGAGTTCTCCCCTTTCACTGTGTGACCCAGGTCATCAGGCCTAGCAGTGAGTCCCTCTCTTTACCTGACAAACTATCTTAATGTCCCCTCTTCTATAGACTGTCTGCTGTCTCTCATGTGCATATTTACAGATTAATATAAAACATTCTTTTAAATATGTACAAGAAGGCATCAAGTCAAAGCAGTTCAGGAATCCCGTGAGCCACTTCCTGCTTGCATATCTAGACTTAAGTCTTTTTAAAAAATGAAAGCAGGGGCCGGGACAGTGACTCAGTCAGTAAATGCTTGCCTTGCAAGAACGAGTACCTGAGTTTGGCCTCCTGCACCCATGAAAAAAAAGCTGGGTGTGGTATGTGTCTTTGTCATCCCAGTGCTGGGGAAGCAGAAACGAGAGGTGCCTGGCCTTCCCTAGTGCTGGGGAAGCAGAATCGAGAGGTGCCTGGCCTTCCCTGGCCACCCCGTCTAGCCTAACTGCTGAGCTGTAAGACCTGTCTCAAAGGTACTTGATGGTATTTCAAAGGATAACACCTTAGGCGTACACACACACACACACACACACACACACACACACACACACACACTTTTTTAAAAAATAATTATTTATTTGTTATGTATATGAGTATACTGTAGCTGTCTTCAGACACACCAGAAGAGGTCATCAGATACGGTTGTGAGCCACCATGTGATTGCTGGGAATTGAACTCAGGACCTCTGGAAGAGCAGTCAGTGTGCTTAATCACTGAGCCATCTCTCCAGCCCCTCTTTTTTTTTTAAGTCAAGTAATTTTGTTTATTTACTGGAAATGATTAGAAAAGTATTTAGAAGCAGTGCCTGGGTGTGAACAGTCTAGAGAAAGGGGCACACCTGGGCACCCTCCATCCAGATCTCCAATCAAAGGATACAGTCAATGGGATACGGTGGGTAGTTGTGGAAATGAGCGATTGCTTCACCTTTGTAGGAAAGACCTGAGTGGGCTCCTCCTTCCACCTGGGGCAGCTCTAGCAGTTCTGGAGCTTCAAATGTGGAAGGATAGTGCCCTCTTCTGGACGACATAGGGATAGCTCAGTAGCGTGTACCAACCGAGCCCAGCCCCATCCCAGTCCGGAGCACGTGTGTGGCATCTGCCTAAGCCTGTCTGAAGAGACAAGCTTTACACGGAGGACAGGATCCGACGGGACCCTTGCAGACCTGGGGAGGACCTGAGCAGATCAGTAAGGAAGCTGCCAGGGTCAGATCAGCAGAGAGGGGACCGACAGTGCCTACAGACAGTGAGAAAGATCTGGAGAGAGTTGGTGAGAGAACAAGATAGGGGTGATCTTTAAATCTGTAATTGGACATTTCCCCGTCTGTTTAAGATGTCCGGTCTTTCTCCGCTTAGACGGAGTATGTACCCATCTAGCCTAAAATTGGTTCTTTGTTATGGAGGGGCTAATTCTCTCTGTGTCCAGCTTCTCTTCCATTCAGTCCCACGTAGAGCACACAGGCCCCACCACATACCCATTTACAACCCAGGGCTGATGCCCTTGACTGGTGGGGCCTGGTCATTGGATACAAGGGTCTTGAATCTCTGAAACTACCCATTTAAAAAACAAAAACCTGACTCACATTCTATGTACTGTATTGTGAGCATGCTAGACATCTTCAAGCACAGAACCATGAAAGTGGGGAGTGGAGCACGTTCACCAACCACACGAAGCTGTACTGTCTGCATTGAGTAACAGTTTGTAACAGTTTGCTGTACCTCACCAACTGGGTGTCTCCATTTGCTTAACCCTTAGAGAAAACCGCTAGACGGTGAACATGGGGTGACTGAACATATGGGAGACAGGACAGGGTGGGGCTAGGTGGGCCACCCTCCAGCCTCCTCTTCAAAAAAAGAGAATCTGGTCTGTGGCTCAAGGGCCACTGACCCCTCTGGGCTTAGTGACATAGTCTATAAAAGTTGTCTGTGTGGGTCAGTGGTGCTTCAGACGTTGGTGAAAGGAAACAAACTTGTGACCTCACTACCTGTCCGCTGCTCTCTGGGGTGCCCTGTGACTGCCTGGTGGAAGTTTGGCCACTGATGGCCTACTCAGTTCCTGTCTTCTCCCTTCTATAAAGGCTCCCCAACCCAGCACGTTGTCTTCATGGCTTCTATATGTTTCAGCCACATCTCTGTGGCACCTCCTTCAGTGAGGAATGTGGTAGTGTTTTGTGACTGTTCAGTAGGCCAGCATAATAATTAAAGCCTGTGAAAAACTTTTCCAAGTGCAGTGGCTACCCAAACATGTGGTGAATCCAGATTATAGTTAAATTATGAAAGGCTACCCAGAAAAGAATGTCTTAGGACATCACTGGAATTGAATTATTCTCTGAGGACTTGGCCCAATGTGATTCTGTAACCAGACACATCCAAGAGAAAGAAATGAAGGCATTTTGGTATAAGTGGGCTGTACTGCAAGGGAACTCTGCTGGTTTTTTATAGTCAAGCTATCGATTAGGAGCCTTCAGCTTTTGTTTTTAAAGTACACAGACTGCTACAGACTATCCTAAAAGGTGACACCAAAGGTACAGGTAGTTCCAGAGTTGTCCCCAGCAGTCAAGAGACATTTTATGATGTCCCAGGAAAATGACATCAGCCATGACAGCCACATTGTCCACTGTCCTGGCTGATACCCAAGAGCCACCCTGGGAATAAACAGAGCTTGCATGCTCCTTCTTCCTCTGCATGCCGATACTCAGTGCTCTCTAGAAGCTCCTTCACTGCCTCTAAATGGCGGCTTTCAGGAGAGTCTCTTGTCTGTCATGTCAGTATCTGCAAGGCCCGGCCTGGTCAGCTGCTGGAGCTGCCCCTCACGGAGCCTTCTCTCCTCACAGGTCTTCATCTCTGTGAACTGCCTGAGCACAGATTTCTCTTCTCAGAAGGGTGTGAAGGGCTTGCCGCTCAACATTCAAATCGACACGTACAGCTATAACAACCGCAGCAACAAGCCGGTTCACCGGGCCTACTGCCAGATAAAGGTCTTCTGCGACAAGGTGAGAGAGCTGTGGGCTCAGGGAAGAGCACCAGAGGTGGGCTCATCCTTGCACATAGAGCAGCTGACTTCTCGTGGTGCTTACTGTCTTACCCTTGCGGGAAAAGCAGCACTGTAGAAGGAACGGGAAATACTGAACTAAAAAAGACTGAGAGGATTCTATGCTACTTTTGTGGTTGTGTCTGGTAAAGTAAAGGATGTGGCCCCGGTCCTGGGCCCAGATCAAGAACTACTGTGTTGACCACCCTCCACCTGACTTGCTGCCCTGAAGGCTCTTTGGCAGGCCATCTCCCAAATTTCTATGTTGTAGCTCCTCCTTCCTGGGAAACACACTTTTGCCAGGTGCAGAGCCAGTTTCCCTGTCAAGTCCTGGAGACTCTGGTAAGGCTGTTGTATCTGACCACTGGAGGGCGCCTGGAACCTTCCAGTTCAGAGAGCTTTCTCAACAGCCTGTCAGATTGACTACATCTGCAGGCCAGGGTCTCCACCTGTAACAGATTTTCACAATTTTTTTATAAGTTTTTTAAAGATTTATTTATTTTATGTATATGAGTACACTGTAGCTGTACAGATGGTTGTGAGCCTTCATGTGGTTGCTGGGAATTGAATTTAGGACCTCTGCTCACTCTGTTCTCTCCGGTCAACTCCACTTGCTCCGGCCCAAAGATTTATTTATTATTAATAATAAGCACACCGTAGCTGTCTTCAAACACACTAGAAGAGGATGTCAGATCTCATTACGGATGGTTGTGAGCCACCATGTGGTTGCTGGGATTTGAACGCAGGACCTTCGGAAGAGCAGTCAGTGCTCTTAACCACTGAGCCATCTCTCCAGTCCAAATTTTCACAAATTCAGTGGTTTAAAGCTCAGAGTTACTGGTCCAACATTGAAGGTGTGTGCAGCGTTCCTTTCGGAACTGTCTCCTTAGACCGCCTCTGATTGTTCTGCCTCCTGGTCCCTTGCGGTCACCTCCAGCCTTCCCTCCCCCTTGCCATGTAACCTGTTCCTTCTCCAGCCCCAGGATCAGGTGTGGGGATTACTGGAACCCAGGTGCTACCCATGGCCCTCACTTGGAAACAGTGAGTCACAACTCGTGGCCACCAGTACCTCTGACCTAGGCCAGTCTCTTCCCATCTGACCACATTCCTCTGGAGCCCGAGAAACCCTGACAATCCAGGAGTGTGGCACCAGCACCTGAAAGGCCAAGAGAATCAGGAGGTGGAGGCCAGCCTGGGCTATACGCAGAGACCTGTCTCAAAGCCAAAGCAGAAACACCGTAGGAGGAGCTATCAGAACATTTGTGCTCTTTTTATAACAGTAGAGAAACTGCAGCTTTATTCAAACATTTTCCCCACATGCGATGTTTTGGTTACATCTTTCCTGACTAATAACTTGCCTGTGCACCCTTGAGAATCGGGCCCCCCTTCTTTGAGTACCCTGAAGGTTTACTTTTCATAAGGCCTGGGCTCTGCTGCCTGCCTGCATCCCTGACTCTGGTTGGCTGGCTTGCCACGCGCTGCCTTTTGGGCACCTTCTCCTGACTCTCAGGACTCACTTTGTGAGGCTGGTCTCAACTTGTAGTTAGAAACCTGAGGTAAGGCACTTTGGGGTCTCCTCTGGTGTACCCACAGAATACTTCTTTCCAGAGGAAGTTGCACTTTGTTGTCTCTGTCGTGAGCTGCTTAACTGGTAATGCCATTCGATAAATGACAGCTTTTCTTCTCTCAGGAGCGGTAGTCACTCAGCACGTTCTTAGAGAAAATGAGGGCAAAGTTGGAACTTGGGTAGCTGCTTTTTCCATAAGCTTGTATGTCTCCCTGGCCCACTCCGGTCACATGTAGTTCATGCCCATTACACAGGCAAGACTGACCTTGAACTCCTGGGCCTCCTGTCTGTTTCCCTGAGCATAATTAAGGCCTCTGCTGCCATCTCATTCACTCCCCACAGAAGTCGGTCTCCCTCAGGGTCACAGTCACCTTAGGCCTGAGGGGGCTGCGGGGCCTTTAGGCTAATGTTTGAGGACAAGCCCTGCTGTGACTGAGCACATTCCCAGCAGGCGATGGTGAGAGAGAGGGCCAAAGAGCTTATGGTCAGCTGTCCCCATACTGTTCCAGCACTTTCTCTAACATCGTGCAGTATCTGTGAACTAGGGCTGAATCCTTCAGCTTTTTGCATGAGAAGTGTCCCACCTTAGGCTCTCGTGCTGGTGTAAGGTCTGGCTGTCCGTTCACGGATGCTGCACGGACTTGGAGCTGGTACTGCTGACGAGGCTGCAGCCACCCAGGTCTATTCTGTGCGTAAGATCTTCCTGTCTATAATCTTTCCAAGGTTTTTCTCTTCCACTGGTGCTAAGAATTGAATCTGATGAGATTCCATGTTCTTGAGTTCACTGAGTGTTTATGTGTTTATGGCTGTCATTGGGTTTGGAACATGTCTGCCTGTTGTTTCTTCAGACACGCCTGCTCCTTCCCCTCGGGTTCTCCAGTTGCACCTGTGATGTGGCCTATCGTTATTGTTGTGGTTTGATTTTTTTCTCACCTCATTTCAGTTAGTTTCTTTCATTGTCCTAGATTTGCTGACCTATGGCTGTCCACTGGTGACCTGAGCTCCGTCCATTGGTGCTTGCATCTCTGACATGGCAGTTTCCATCCCTAAAAGTTCAGGCTGGACCCTTTCTAGGTCATGTCTCTACTTAGCAAGGGAAGGGTTTGTTTTTGCTGTTGGTAGTGATGCTGCTGTCGTTAGTTGATTTGCGTGGTTCCCGTTGTGGTCCTGGGATGCAAACACGGAGCCTTGCGCACACTCGCACACTGGGCAGCGGCTGTCCCATTGAGCCGCACTCTGAGCCCAGGGGTCCTTCCTCCATAGCCTTTGAACCTATGGGGTAAAGCTTCATTACTGGCTTAATGTCTCTGCCTGGCTTCCCCTCAGAGGTTTGATTTCCTCCCTGTTTGGAGATTGCTTGACTGGCTTGCTGGGTACTGAACCTTTTGCATTTTGCCTTGCTGGGAGGTAGGTGATTTTCTTTTTTTTTTTTAATTCCTGGAACTCTCTTTCAGATTCGCCCTGAGACCCCATTAAGTTTCTTGGAAACGGTTTGCTTCGTTCAGATGTCATCTTCTGATCTGATAGGCTTCTCTGCAGCCATGCTGTGTTAGGATAATTATTCTGCACCCGTGAGCAGGGTTTTCCTGAGAGGAAAGTTTTTCCAGTCCAGTTGGTGAGATCGGGCAGTATATTTATCCTGCACTTTGGGCGGTGATTCTCTTGCTGCAGTGTGTTCTCCTTGGTTTGTAGCAACCTCTGCACCTGAGAACCTGGAAGCTTCTGAGCCCTCGGGTTGTCTCTCCTTAGCACTTTGTTGTCCTTCCTCCTCTTCAGCTGGGACCCTGGAGGCACCAGGGCCTGCAGGTAAAGGGCCTGCCCTGTTCCCTCGGAAGCAGCAGCCATCGGAATGCTTGCTTCCTGAATCTAGCAAGGTTCCATCCTTCCAGAGTAGAGCGTGAGTCCCTATCTTGGCAGGAGCTGAGTTCCTTGTTATTCTTTCTGGATACGGCTGATAATACATTAGGTGTAGCTGCCTTTGGGGTGGAGATGTGGTTTCTCTTCTAACTGAAGTTACGGTTAGGTTGTTAGGTTGTTGTTTATTTGTGTGTGTGTGCTCATGTGAGAGGCTGCATGTGTGCAGACATGTGGGGAGGCCAGAGTTTGATGTCGGATATCTCCTTTGTTCATTTTCCACCATATATTTTGAGGCAGAGGCTCTTGTGAACCCCAATCACCAATTTGGCAGCTCTAGCAAGCCATCCTTACTCCAGGGATGCACTGTCTCTGGCTTCAGCTCACTGGGGTTGTAGGCAGGGCTGCAGTGCTCACCCATGGTTACATGGGGTTGGGGGATTTGAACTCTACTCCTTACCCTTATCCTGCAAGCTCTTTACCTGCTGAGCCATCTCTCCAGCCCCATATACAGCGATTATAAGCAGGCTATGCGTCCACCATGCTGTGCTGTGCTGTGCTGTGCTATGCACCTTCTAGGGCAGGCAGGCGGTCTGTGTTCTGCTTTCAAACCTGACCCTTCTCATGTAATGATGCCAGAGATCAGTGAGAGGCCCTCCACTTCCTCCTTCCTATCAAGAGTGTATTTAACAGAAACCCAAGCCAACAGTTCCTACCCGGCTGGGCCACTGCGAAGGCATCCTCATCATGCAGAGACATCATCACTCAACAAAGCAGAATGAATCGGTGCTACATTTTAATGTGTTGAATGCTATCCCATTTCAGGTCGTGGTTTTACCAGGGAGGTTTTGTGAATATTTTTGTGGGTTCATTTGCATGCCACTGCTCCTCACCAGTTGATACACATGGCACAAATAAGTCCTTTTATAGGACACGGAGCACCAAGGCGTCTCGTGTCATCTTTGCATTTGTGAATGACACCTGATTGTTACTGTCACAGGCACCATGACTTTGCATAGATCCACCCTCTCTGTGATAACATTTGCTACATGGAATATTCACAGTGCCAACTTTCATTTTTTTCTTTCCTGGTTCTTTGCTGTGAGGTAGGGGGAAAGCACCCGTACCTTGGTGGACATGGTGGTGTGCTACCATGTTCTCTAAGCTTTACCTTTAACCTGGCCTCATCTATTATGAAGAGGAATCTCAGTTTATTTGTATTTAAAATAGATGTTTGCTGGTATTGATTTCATGTAGTTAGAAATGATTTTAAGACATCTTTAAAATGTAATTGGACATGTTCATTGTCAAAAGGAGTTTCCCATATGACATTTCCGTACAAGCTAATGATGTGCTTCAATGAAAGGGATGGACTTCTAAGAGGAGATGGAAGTGGCAAGCCCATGCTGGTACTCACTGCCGTAGAGGAGAGAGCAGAGGAGTTCCCAGAGGATCTGACCTGACTCTTGTCTCCTTTGTCTGCAGGGAGCTGAACGGAAAATTCGGGATGAAGAACGAAAACAGAGCAAGAGAAAAGGTGAGTGCGCTGACCCCAGTTCCCAGGGAAGGCCTAACAGTGGCCTCCTGTGCCCTGAAGACTGCAGGCTAGACCAGGGGTGCTGCTGACATGGTTCTGCTGCTGTGCAAATGAGAGCAGAGCCCACTCACAGAACTGCAGGCCTGTGGTGTGGGCTATCCCCTGCTCAAGCTTTTTGGATGCTGGTTCTACCCCACTATATAGACCAGGCTGGCCTCCAAGTCATAGAGACAGACCAGCTCCTGACACCTCCGTGTTGGAATTAAAGACACGTACCTCCACGCCGACCAGCCCATGGCTCTAATCTCTTGCCGGCTTCTGTCTTTTCTCCCCAGTGTCTGACGTTAAAGTGCAGCTGCTCCCCTCGCACAAACGGACGGACATCACAGTGTTTAAGCCCTTCCTGGATCTCGACACCCAGCCTGTCCTCTTCATTCCTGACGTGCATTTTACCAACCTGCAGCGGGGCAGTCATGTAGGTAACCAGCCTCCCGAGAGAGGCTGCTGAGCGTGGCAAAAAAAGCAGCTCTGTGCCATTTTTTCATAACGTCAGACCGCAGTGGCACTTAAGCAGTTACTGAGCCTCTCTGGGATGGTCAATCATGGTGGCGTGATGTGCAATGCCGCATCTGTAACCTGGGTTCCCCTTGTATTCTTTCATGTTGTAGCTCATGTAAAAGTGTTGAGAATAGCATCACAATTGAGGTTTGAATCTGAAGTCTGTAAGTTCAGCTTGGGTGACACCTGTGTCCGAAGGCCCTCTTCTCGTAGTCCCCATCACTAGATGTCATCAACATGTGCCCTACATCCATGGCTTAGCAACTCGGACTAAATTTTACTATTATCATTATTATTGCTGTTGTTTTGATTTTTCAAGACAGGGTCTCTCTGTGTATCCCTGGCTGTCTTAGACCAGGTTGGGACTTGAACTCAGAGATCTGCCTGCTTTGCCTCCCAAGTGCTGGGATTAAAGGCATTTGCCTCCCCTCCACCACCACCACCACCAGCTAACTCATGCTAAATTTAAAAACTAGCTGTACCCTGCTTTGTGGTACAGGAGTTTTAAGAGAATGGCTTTTCTTTTTATACCAAGATCAGGTGAATATTACAAAGGAGACCCTGCCATGTGCTCACTGGACACAATTGTAAGAACTAACGAGTTTTCAGAGGTGTTGCCAACCTGTGATTCTAGCGAGCAGCCTCAGAGAAATGAGGCAAGCTGGAGTCTGTGAAGGGGCCAGGGAATGCTGGAGACTGGGACCAGGGAATGCTGGAGACTGGTCGCTCTCTGTCTCCTGTGGGCTCTTTCACATGCTGTTGCAGAAACAGCCACACATAGTGGGTGCATGAATGAGTGGGACATCATCTCACTAGATTCTGAGATCGGCCAGCCTCCCTCAGGTTTGGTCTATATTCACAGAGACCAGCCTGGGCCAGCAAAGTGGAAGAAAGCTGTAAAAATCTAGGCATTGAAAGATACGGCTACTGGATTCTGTCTTTTAGAAGGGTTTGTTGTTAGGCTGGTCACATTTAAAGTGATCTGTTTTAGGACTAATTTACTTAAGTTCTGAGATATTCGAATGTGTTTGGATAACAACCTGTGTGTGTTTGTTTCTAGGTTCTTTCCCTCCCCTCTGAAGAACTGGAAGGTGAAGGGTAAGGTCCTTCTTTGTCTCACTCTGATAAACTCATTTGGTTTTGAAGTAATCTCAAACATACAGAACCATAGAGATGCAATAAGAACCTGCTTTCCTCCTAGCTGTTGAAGCATACGTTTCTCAGCCAAGTGTAGGAGCACCTGCCATCCTAGTGCTTTTGAAACGGAGGTGGAAGGAGGTGCGTTTGAGCCATCCAGGGCTGCACAGTGAGTTCCAGGCCAGCATGTTATAATAAGACCCTCTTTCCAATAGAAGAATAAAGGGCCAACCCAGAGCCCACCACTGCTGAGTACCTGGTGCCTGTTTCCTATAAACAAGAGCCTGGCCTGTATCCCGCAGCGTGGAAGGGAGCTCAGTCGACTCATTTGCAGACTTTGTTCGGGTCTCACTGGCTGTACAGTAACTCCATTAAGCAAGACCAGATCCAGTTCAGAGCCTCCCATGGTGGTGTCTCTTTAACCACCCCAGTCTAAAACAACGTGGTTTTACTTAACCTTCAGGGCATCTTCGGTTGAGGCCTTGCTGTGCACTGCAGCTGTGCACATCGGCACCACCGTCCTCTGACATCTCCTCCCCTTGGCACCCAGCTCAGTTCATCCCGTTCCTGTTCCACGGTGACCACGTGACTGCTCAGATTTCTTCCCTTTTGTTTTGGGTGCTGTAGAGACTGCACTGTACCCCGTCTCACTCACCTCCAGACTTTCAGTTTCCTCAGTGTTTATATCAGACAGGAATCCATTTCTCATTTCAAGTTGTGCCCAGTCACAAGAAGTCACTGATGGCCCCTGTTACTTTGAGCTCTTGTCTCTTGGAGCAGCCCCTGGTCCTTGTCTCTGGTTCCCCATAGGAGAGGTAGTGTGTAGCATCCAGGACGGGACCCTAGATGTCTCTCTGAGGTCTTAGTGCTCTTCTCTGTAAATAGCCTGCCTATCCCTCTGGGCTGTGTACACAGCAGACCCCTGCTGTTAGAATATCCACAGAGACCCCATGTAGCTCAACCTTCACGGTGGCTTCGGGCTGAATTTCAAAGAACAGTAGAGTCTGCCTTGGCAATTACATTTTTACCTCATACAAAAGTACATGGAGTTGGATTGTCCTGCTGAGACAGGGCCGTTCCCTGGCCCAGGCTGCCTAGGACTCACTGTGTAACCAAGCCTGGACTCCAGCTTATGACCTCTCCACCTCGGGCTTCTGAACACTAGGGTTGCAGGCCCCACGCCTGGCTTTTTTGGTTCTGTTTTTGCTTCCTCCCTCTGCCTCTCCCAGCGCACACTGGCTGCCAGCTGTAGTTATCCCACTACTAGACCTGAGCCAGCCGCTGGTTCCATTTTGGTGTTTCAGTCATGGCTCCTGCAGACACCTTCACCAAATGCCTGCTTGGAGCGTGGAGCTGAGATACACTGGCGTTTTCCAGCCCATTCTGAATAAGCACTTGCTGCCCTTACTTCTGGTCATCTGTCCCTTCGCTCTCGCCTCACAGGCCCTCCCCAGCAGTGGCTCAGACCTGTGAGCTTTCCTCTCAAGCTCCTTGTCCACTCTCCCCTGCACCACAGTATGTTAAGGCTTTAGAAGCCACACTGTGGTCTTCTGTCACGCAAGCCTTCGAATACGATGTCCTACCTGTGGCCTTGGAATTCCCTGCAGCATAGATCACACATTTTGATCACGGCTGTCCACCTGGCAAAACTTGCAGAAATTCCCTCTGAGGTGACATAAAACCCATGATTCCTTAGAGCCGAACAAAGGAGGCCGCCTCCCTGCCTCAAGTTCCTTCATGGACGCTCTTGTGTTCTCCTACTAGGTGCTGAGTTAGTGGGAGGAGGTCCAGCAGAGGGGGCCGTCCTGCATGCCATTTGAGTGGCCTAGGCTGCCACTCCTGAGTCCCACCCTGGCTGTCATCTGGCTTGGACCACATAAAGAATGAACGGAGTCTGAGTCTAAAGTGTAGTGGGTGCTCTAAAGAACTCCCACTGTGCAGTTCATCGGAATTGAAAGGCCTGAGCTAACTCTGCTTTGCCTCACCTACAGGTCTGTCTTGAAAAGGGGGCCATTCGGAACCGAAGATGACTTTGGAGTTCCTCCTCCTGCTAAGTTGACTCGGACAGAAGAACCCAAGAGAGGTGCGTTGGCTGCTGGAGATGAACGTAGGAATGCTAAACCAGCGTGAGCTCATGGACATGGCTGATCTGGCTTTACCACCCCGAGGATGCGGGGAGGCAGCGTTCAGGGGAAGCTGCAGTTAGATCCTCGGGCTCCCACTGTGGTGCTCTATGTTGCTGTCCCTTATGGTACTAGTACCTGGGGTCTGTTTTCATGTTTTGCTCATGTGAACTAACTGTTCTCTCCATCCCCCAAATCACCGTAGTGCTGCTCTATGTCCGAAAGGAATCAGAAGAAGTCTTCGACGCCCTGATGCTCAAGACGCCGTCTTTGAAGGGCCTAATGGAGGCAGTAAGTAGGAGGTCCTCCACAGAGCCTCATGGCATCCTGCTGGAGCAGTTATTACACAGCCCTAGTTCTCTGTCCCGCTGGAGCCTTGGCCTCTTTGCCCAGCAGTGCTCTGCATATGCTGGTAGCACTGCCTGCATTTGGCCTGCCTTGGGCTCCTCGCTTGACTGCAGGTCTGTCTTGTCCCTTATGACTGGCCTGGGGTTGGTAGGTGAATCACTCTGTCATGTAACACTGCCACATTCAGTGAATTTGTGACAGCCCTGGGGGTGGCGTGGGGGGAGTTTAACTTTTAACTTCTTGATAAAAAAGAAAATTCAAGTAGCAAACCACTTAGAAGTTGACAGTTAGTAAAACCTTAGAAATATCCATAAAGAGTTAGCCATGGAAGCACCATCTGTAATTTCTAAAACTCGGAAAGCCAGGGCAGAAACAGAATTAGAGACAAGGCTGTCTCAAAACAAACTCGAGCTCCCAGCCCGCCTCTGCTCCCTCCGTGTCTCTGCCAACCATGCCAGACCTCATCCAGAGCACAGCTGAGCAGATGGAGAGGTGTGACCTCCAACCCCGGGAGCTGGCAGAGGCTGCACTCAGCTGAGCCCGTGTCCCTGTGGGGGTGTCAGTAGGAGAAGCACGGGAAGGAGGTGCCTTTGGACTTCCATTCTGACTTGTCTTGGTCAGAATTCTAGCATTAGTGATGTGCCCTGACATTTTCCAACCATAAACCCTTATAAATTATGGACATTTTAATCTCAAAGTGACGCACAGTTGAAATTGAACTAGAAGTATCCCTCTGCTCTCTTTGACAACTGTGATGTGCTGAAGCCTCTTGACAAACCTTTTAAGAACAAACCAACAAAAGCCAAGGCCTCACTGTGTAGTCCAGGCTAATATAGAACTTTCTATATAGCCCATTCTGGCCCAGACTCCCTGTTGCTGGGATTTCAGACAACCACACTCAGCTTTGTCCAGGTGCCACTGTGGCCCTGGAGCCACCAGAGTAATGACACGGTGCCGTAGAGTAGATTGCCCAGCTGGGAAAACAGAAGGGAATGAGATTTCAGATACAGAAAGTGCAGTGAAGGAGCATAAATCAATAAATCAGTTGAGGTAACAGTGGGTCCCAGCATCCTGTAAGGGGACCCTTCCTGGATACAGCGGCCTCGACTCAGTGATCTTCCAGCATTAGCCTCCTAACTGCTGAGATTACAGGCATGCCCACCAAGTTGGCTTTTACAGTCCTTAAAGATGACACAAACTTTAGGTTCATAATTGTGAGCCGTCTCCATGACTCTCAAGGATGAAAGCGTTTCTCGGCCCCACACCATGAACTTCACAGTTGGCCTGGTGTGCACTGGTTTGAGTGAGCCAACCTGAAGCAGTGTGGGCTCCTGGGCTGGCTCCTGGGTGCAGCAGGGCTGGCTCCCGGGTGCAGCAGATGGGGCAGAAGAAATTAAGGCCTTTGCACAGGAAACCAGAACCAACTCTATGAACACAGGCCCCTGAGCCACAAAGCCAAGCCTTGCCATACCCTCCCCTCACCGGCCCTGGCTATGAATGTTTCTTCCAATCAGGTGACTTGTTCACATCTGAATTAATTAGGTAGGAAATAGCAGTTCCCTTCCCCTAGGATGTGGTCTGGGTCTTGACTTTCTCATAGTGCAGGCATATTACACACATACACACACACACACACCCACACACACTCACTCACTCACATGCATACACACACACACACACACACCCACGCACACTCACTCACATGCATATACACACACACACATGCACGCACAGCATGAGGACTGGAGAGATGGCTCAATGCTTAAGAACACTGGCCATTCTTCCAGAGGACCTGAGTTCTGTTCCCAGCACCCGTATGATGGCACACAGCTGTCTGGAATTCCAGGCTCAGGGGATCCAGTGCCCTCCTCTGGCTCCCACAGGTACCAGGCATCACGTGGATCCCTGATATACATATGGACAAAACACATACACATAAATGTAAAATTAGTTAACGCATACACATAAGTAAAAAAAAATCTTAAAAAGAAAACAAGGTGAAATGAAAGATGAGTGTTAGTTCTTTTAAAGCCTTGGCAACAGCATTTCTATTCTCTTTTAGATCTCAGACAAGTATGATGTCCCCCGTGACAAGATTGGGAAAATATTTAAGAAGTGCAAAAAAGGGTGAGTACTGTCAATGTCCTGTGCACCTGAAGGCAGTCGTCCGTAGCATGGCTGGGATGGGCTTTCAGTGCCATTTGTCCAGAAGCCTCCAGGGAGGTGCAAGCAGTAAGACAGGGAGAAAGTGGAAGAGCCACTCAGGGTCCACTGTAGCCCAGGCTCATCCTGAACCCATGGCAGTCCTTCTATTTCAGCCTCCCCCGTGCAGAGAGTGTGGATGTGGAACCCCATGCCTCCCATTCTTGCCTTTATTACATCATTTACTCAATATTGATCTTCCTTTGGAGATTATGGTTTGTCTGTTTTTTCAAAGAAAAGACAAATCTGTTTGCCCTTCCCATGCCTGGCCACAGGAGGTAAGGTGGCTGCACACTCCAGGGAGTGTGACAACCCGACTAAGGATGTCAGGCCCCTCCATCCCTCACCAGCCAGGTGTTAGGCTGGCACAGTCCATGCCCCTCACCTAGTTTTTGAGATGGGTTTGAGTATTTAGAAGTGAGTTATCTGAGGGCTCATCTGTGATCACGTGGTTTGCTGATGTTGGGCTGTGACTCAAACCACTGTTGTCTGATCCACAGCCTTTCCTTTCTTCTTGAGTGCCCTACCCTAGGCTGTGTTTTCAGAATACATATATAGAAAATTGCTTTGTTTGTTTAAATGCGTGTGTGTGTGTGTGTGTGTGTGTGTGTGTGTGTGTGTGTCCATGCTACAGGGCACTTGTGGGGGTCAGAGGACCACTTTTGGGAGCCAGTTCTCTCCTTCTACTGTGTAGGTAGCAAGGATAGAACACAGGTCAGTTACAATGCTAGGCTGCAAGCACCTTCACCTGCTGAGCCATCTTTCTGGCCCCAGAAAAAAGATTATTTTTAGATCTGTTGGAATTTTCTAGATGAGTCTGATGGGAAGGGTTAAATTAAGCCTTGACTACTTTGTTTAAACTTCGAGAGTAGCTTGTCAGAAAGCTTATCATGGAGAGGAAGAGGTCAACTGAATCTCCGCAGTGTAGAATACAGATACTCTGCGAGTTTATATTTCCACATCAGGTTCCACTTGGTGAGTGAACACTCTAAGCCAGGGGTGATCAAGCGGGCAGCGTTTCCTGTCTGTCACCTGCTTCCACCACTGGGGTCCCTTACTCAGTCCCCTCCCTAGCCAGTTCTCCCTGGTCCTGGCCACAGGCACCATGGGGGCTCTCTGTCTTTTGGATGAGGCAGCTGCAGCATGGGAGGGCGTTCCCAATGTCACAGCCGGTCAGTAGTCAGCTGATGAGCAAATCCAAGCCTAGCTCCACAGCCAGGGAGGATGGAGGGGACTGACTGCCTGCCGTCTCTTTCTCCAGGATCCTTGTGAACATGGATGACAACATTGTGAAGCATTACTCTAATGAAGACACCTTCCAGCTGCAGATAGAGGAAGCCGGCGGGTCCTACAAGCTCACCCTGACAGAGATCTAAAGGGGCGGGGGCGGAGGCGGAGGCGCTCAGCTCCCTGGTGTGGGAATTCAGTGAAAGTGCTCCAGCTGAGAAGCCCAGGCACCTGCCCTGCAGAACCTTAAATATCAGGGAAGGAACCTTTCACGTAGGAAATGGCACTGTGTATACCGTGCTGTGTTGATGTTTTCTTTGGGATAGAAACCCATGTGTTGGTGTTGTTGGTGTTGTTTGAATTTCTGATGTGCTTAGAAAGCGAAGACTGAGAACTTTGTACCGGATCTAAGAGACTGTGGGACCCTTTGGGATACCTGCTCCACTACCTGTCAAAGTCTGCCTGTGTCCATGAGAGTGGCGGGCTACTGGCTGGCGAGAGAGGGGAAGGCAGTAACTAGTCTTTGAGGATTTTGTGTTCTCGCCTGACCTCAGTCTAACTCTGACTGCCTTGAGGAGTGGGCCCAGCCCTCAGCAATAAAGGGCTAAGCCTTCTCCCTCCACTTCTCCTCCAGTGTTTACTAAATAGGGTGCATTACTGGAACCTTCCCTTGCAACTTCCTTGGACACGTGGACTGCCTTTCTGATGAAGAACTTAGTGAGTGACAGTATGAAGTTAGTTCAGTTAAAGCTGCATTGTATATAAGTGCAATATCTTTTTGAAGGTCTGCCTGTAAATGTGTACATATATGTCTGATATAAATATATAATATATAAATATGGTGTCTGTGTACAGATAGTGAAGGTGAGCAGGAAGATCTACCTTGAAACCCCTCTTAGAGAAGAGGTTAAGTTATTATTGATAATGTGGACCAAGCAGGTAGGACACTGTTTTCCCAAACAAGCAAGTGTTCCCTAGCATAGCAAAAAGCCATCTCGAGTGGCAGAGCCATCTGCTCTTGCGAATGTTGTCGCTGTGTGGGTTTCTGCACCCTGAGTGGAGCTAATGGAAGACTGGACTGCAGCTACTATATGAGGTGTGTGTGCAGGTGTCAGCCAGCTGTGCCCATACAGAGACACAGCTGCTGTCATGAGCCAGCGATGCAAACCAAATGGGCCAATTGTACAAGGTCGTGTTTCAGAGCTTCCAAGCATCAGCTACCGTGTGTTCTAACTGGAAGGCATTCATGATTTTACATAACTGTGGCAGGGGAATGTTTTGTACACACTTAAATATTTAAAAACAAAACTTTACAATGTAATTTTATAATGAATCCTGTAACAGAAATACAATTGTGGGTTTCTTTAGGTTCAGGGAACTAGAATAGGTCATTTGTATGAGTAGGATTGTTAGCTGTATACGTAGGTTTAAAAAGTACTCTAATGAAGTATGTGAACAAAATAGCTGGTTTTCTAAGATACGGGATACGGGTCATATAACAATATTTTCTATTTTGTTTTATGAAATCAATTTTGCTTGTTTTAATTGTATCATTGAACATGTGTTTTAAACCAAAGGGATTGAATTTTCTATTTCTATTTCACAAGCTGTCGGCTCCCGTTATTCAATATAACTCCTTTACTCGTCCTTTGCCTTTGCCTTGACTAACCCGGAACTTGCTGTGTAGACCAGACGGCTTCAAACTCCCCACGTGAAGGGATTGAAGGCATGCCCGCCACTCCCAGCATTGTTTAGAAAGCTCAGACTGACTTTGAATTCATAAACCGCCTGCCTCAGTCCCCCCAGCACTAGAATTACATGCATGCACCACCACATGTAAAATGTGCTTTTAGTGAACAGGATGCAACTAATGAAGTCAGCTGGCCTGGAAGAGTTCCTGTGACTTCTGAGCATTTTCCCCGACTACATCCATAGGCCCACAGAGCAGTCTGTGCCCACAGCCTGGGCTCCTGGTGGCCCAGTGGCTTAGGTCCAGCTTGGGGTCCACAGAGCTTCCTCCCAACCCCCAGTGCAGGTACTGGCTCAACTCCTCACTCTGACCTGTCTTAGAACCTGGCATTGCCCAAGAGGCAGCCTCCCTCCCCAGCACCAGTTACCTGTTAGGCATTCAAGAAACTTACGATGGTAACTTTTCCTACCTTTAGACAACCCAGGCAGTTTTAAGGCTAAAGCAGAGGGGTTTGTGAAATTTTTAAGCTCAGAAATAAGCCTGGGTAGGACTTGGACCACGTGGCTTGGTAGGTAAGAACTGTCTAGTGAACAGCGATGGCTAAAGCAGAGATACCTGAGAGAATCACTCAGGGAAAGGTGGTTTCAAGGAGCAAGAGACCCCAGTGGAGGCTAAATGGGTCTCTACACATGAACAACTAGCTGGGTCTTGAAAGTGTTGAAAGGGTATACGGTGTTCTTCATTTCTCTGGTTCCATGTGCTCCAGGAAAGAACTGTGTGACTATCATCCCATGTTGGTGGCATTCGCATCCCACCTGAGGTCACCAGAAGTGCAGACAGGCTTTGATCACTGACATCTGCCTCCTGGGGTTAAACCTGGTGCTCAGAGGGGATCTCAGGCCGTGCTCAGGTCTCCTCCGTCTTAAGCACATGACTCCCTGGTCCCAAACTCCTGTATCTACTACATGCATCAAGTACAAATGTAACATTAAAAAAACAAACAAACAGTTAGCTACCAGAATGAGCATCACAGCTCTATGAGAAAGTGACTGGAGTTTAGACACCCACCTCCAAGTCCTCCAAGAAGACCACTGAGAAGATCCTATAGGATCAGAGTTCCTGGAGTGAGCTCTTCAACGGGATTAGAGCTGAAGATGAGACTGACTGCACCACCATGGTCATAGCAGTGAACACTGGAGGCACGAACTGAGTGGGGATGTGTATGATGTGTACAGTCTCAGCACTAGACACTCAGGTGACAGAGCAAAGTGGCTGTGCACAAGCCAAGAAATAGAATGATGTTCATCTGGTCTTAAGAGACAAAATGATGAAGGAGAAGATGTGTTCTGGGATCCAGAGCTCTTAGGTCTGGGCTGGCAGGAGCCATGTCTTCTATAGCTAGGTGGGAGCTGTAGAAGAACCACTGGCCGGACATCAGATGCAGAGCCTCATCCCGTGATTGATTTACAGCCATCCTGGATGACTATTGTTAATGTAAGGAGATTGCTTGGGGGACACAGGACTCTACCTTGGAATGAGGGCATGTGAGAAGGTTGACTAAGCTAGAGAGATGTGGCTTCCCCATCCCCAGTGGCCGTGCCGTCCCCGCCCATGGTGGGATCTCCCTGCCTTCAACAAAGTATTCAGTGGTGGGAATGGGGGTTATGCACTGGCTCAGCAGCAGCCTTCTGTTCCCCAATGCTCACATAGCTATGGCTACTGCTGAGTGTCCAGTCAACCACGAGCAGAAGCCAGCACTGAACCGTGCTATAACATCATCTTCCATCATAGAAGGGACAGCATTTGGCTCTTACTGGAATTCACACTGGATTTCCTTCACCCTCCTTGTATGATTAATGTTCCTGCTAAAACTGCCACCTGTGCGCTTGCAGAGTGCCCTGTCTACTCTCACGACATTCCACACAGCAGTGCCTCTGACCAAAACACCCACTTCACAGCCAAGGACATCACCCAGTGAGCCCATGCTCAGAGAATCCTCATGTCTTGCCATGTTCCTCACAGTCCCACGGGCTACCTTAGTAGAATTGCATACTGTCCCTTGGATGCCTCCATTACAAGGCCACCTTGTCCTTACAGGGCTAGAACAAGGTTCTCCAGAAAGCTGCATTTGCTCTGGGTCAACATAGGGACCGGTACTAAAGTTTCTGCTATGGAGACTTCTCCCGTCCAGGAGTCAAGTGACCCAACGGCACCACTGTGACCTCCCAGAGAAACTGCTTTCTGTCCAGTCATGGTGGTACATGCCTGTTAATCACAGCACTTGGAGGTGAGAGGGTCAGGACTTGGTCAGTGTCAGCTACATAGATAGTCAAGCCAATGCTACAAGATCCTGTATCCAAAAAAAAAAGTACTTTAAAATCTTTTGAAAAGAAATGAAAACCAAACTTTGGTTCCTATTTGTTATTCTGTGCCATGCTGGCACCATAGGTCTCAGATGCAAAGCCAAGGGTGCTGCTTTCTACCAAGACACACAGGAGTCCATTGAGCTGGACGGGACAGCTACCACCTAGCATTTTACTCAGACAGCCCATGGATGGAACTGCCCACATTGACGGTAGTGCTTCCCCTCTCCACTAATACTCTTTGGAAATGACCCCCACAGACACACCTAGATGTGATTCACCTCATCAGTGCCTTAGGTGATCCTTCACCCAATCAGGTTGACAAAGTTAATCAATACTCTTCAGGAGGAAAAGGGTTTTCTGTACATTGTGGATTAGAGTGGTGTTCCCGCGGAGGCGGGATGTGGGAGTTTTGACTGCTTGTGCAGCCGCCCAGCAGGCATCGGGCTGTGAGAAGCCGCCAGACCCCCCCCCCCAACCTGGGTGTGGGAAAGCGCAGTCTGAGGCCCCTGGGGAACTGCTGGAGTTTGGCACGTGGGTCCCCGGGCCGCACAAAGAACGGGCACGAGAGGTTCTAGTTCATGGGCATCACTGATGCACGAAGAACTGACGCGGAAGAACTGAGAACAGAGTGTGGGTCCCATGGGCTGGGCTGTAGCCCAGGCCGAAGGGAAAAGGGCAGGAGGAGAGCTCTGATTCCAGCGGGAAAGGGGGGGAGGGGAGGCGGGGGGGGCGGGGGAGAGCATCCTTGGCTTGTTCCAGCAGGGCAGGCGGCTTGGCTAGGTGGAGTCTGTGGTTGAGAAAGCTGAGAGCTCTCCTGTGGGAGATTAGACATGCGAGGTTCTTTAGAGGAAGTCCTGCTGCATTGTTCCCCACAGCAGTCCCAATAAGTAGAGGCAGACCATGGTTTTAAAGCATTCATTGTCATTCGTTGTGACGAGTGAAACTATACCCCCCTTTCTCAGGGCAGACCTGAGGTTAAATACCTTTCCGCAGGGAGGAATGTCTGGGAAGGAGAGCTTAATTGGCTAAGCCCACCAGGGTTTTAGGTACCTCATTAAAGTGGAGATCTGTCTTGAGGCTACATGATCTGTAGTCACATCCTCTACCTGTGGAGGGGCTTGGGGCATTGCCCTACGTGACTGATGGCCACAGAATCATGGAGAGCTGAAGCCTCGTGTCAGGAGCCTGGTTTCTAGGAGTGTGGCAAACCCTTCTGTCCCTTGCAGAGTTATCTGCTGGGTCTCCGGGGTTTAAACCTAGCTCAACCAGAAAATAGGCTGCCTTTCATGGTCCCACAGTATATAGCTCAGTCCAAACAAATACAGAACACATAGAAGGTAGTTTATATATAAATGGCAGCTACCACCTATAACCAGTCACAAACTGAGTGAGGACTGTGATAGCCATAATTCCTCATCGTTATAAGTAAAATTATGCATAGATCCACATCTGATGAAAATCTCTGTTTTTTTCTCCTTGCTTACTCCTGTACTATATGTAATGTAAGACGTAGTGGCTTGTATTGGTATTTGAGAATCACACTTTTACAGCATAGTATTTTAAGGTATGGATTATTAAGAGAGTATACATGGCTCGAAGATGTCACCTTCTCCTGGGGGAGGGGATTAGGCTGTCTTCGGCTGTGTGAGATGAAGTGTGGCCTAAGGTGATGAGTGTGGTTACTAAATTGGCAAAGGGTGGGCAGGGGCTAAGATTTCCCGGGGATCTGGCTAAACATCACATCCAGCAGCCTCTGACATTTCTAGAAGAGATGAGTATTGGGGATGTGGAGGCAGACTTGTGATCCCAGCACTTGGGAGGGGGAAGACAAGAGGGTCAACAGTTCAAGGTCATCCTTGGTACATGGTGAGTTCATGGCCAGTCTAGGCTACGAGTGGCCTTAACTAAAATACAATGAGAGAGTCACATCCCACATAGTAGTGTTTGAATCAGTGGGCCAATATGGATTTGCACCATCCAGCCCTCTGGAATCAAAGGTAGATTAGTAAAGGACGGACAGATCCACTCTCTCCTCTTGGGCTGGTGTATCTGCCTCTCTTCCTGCCCTCAGTTATCCCTGCTCTGGGTTCTCAGGCCTTCAAACCCAGACCAACACTGACACCATTGCTCTGCCTCTCCCGCCTCCCCAAACCCAGACTGAGACCAAATTAGCCCCCCTGGTTCTCCAGTAAGCAAATGAACTTCTCTGGATAATTTTGTGGTCTCCACCCTTTACATGTATCTGTATGCATGCATTAAAGAGACAATGGGAGATAACTATGTATGGTTATATAGAGATGAACAGGACTGTTCTCTTTAGAGAGAATATCTTACGTATTGTGTGGATGCATCGCCTGTAGAACAGTAGGTGAGACATTCGGGAGGCAAAGAGAATTCTGGGATAGTGCCAGGCACGGAAATCATCCGGGAAGATGTGACGGATGCATGGTCCCTGAGCACAGGTAACCAGCCACATGACAGAATGTAGGTTAAAATAAGCGGGTCATTTTAGTTACAATTCTAGTCAGAAAAGAGCCTAACAGTACTAAGGTATTTGTAAATATGTTTTGAGTCTGAATATTATTTCTGGAAGCATGGGGCTACAGGGAAGAACCAGAATTAACTTCTACAGTCCTCTGTGTAGAGAGAATCTCTTATAAGCATCAGCTGTCAATAAAAAAGCCTATGGCCAATGATCTGAGACAGGAAATAGGTGGGACACTGGCAAGAAGAGAGGATTGTGAGAAATAGTGAGAGAAGAAAGGGAGATTCTAGAGACATGCTGAGGAAGATGCAGGTTAGGACAAAGGAGAGGTAACTAACCATGTGGAAGACAGACTAGTTTGAATGGGTTAAATACATTATGAGCTAGTCAGGAAATGAGCCAAAGTTTATGGCTTAAGCACTTAATAATAAAGAGTTAGTCTCAGAGTTGTCATTCTGGGATCAGGGTGTGAAAAAGAAAAAACATATTTCTTTTTTTTTTTTTTTACACCTCTGCAACAGGCAACAAACGATCAAACGATCACCCAGCTGGGCTTACTATTGCCCTTCAGTGATGGGTAGGGAGGTCACAGGACCCTCATCTGACAACCTACCCCATATCACATGGCCTCAGGGAGGAGCTAGAGTAGGGGAGGGGACTAAAAGGGGGCTTCATCTGTGCAGCTGTGGAAAAGCCATCTTTGTCCCTGCCTGGATGAAGACTTTCAAGAGTGGCGTCCTGTGGAGGGAGCACCCTCACTCCTGTAAGTTGTCCCTCACCGATGCTCTGTCTGTAAGGAAGCCCAATAAACTCAAGTGAACTTTGGTGGACTCATACCTTGCTCTGTGACTGGTGGCCTTAGGAGGGACGGTAGCCATTGTTTGTATCTTCCCTGTGGTCCCCCCTGTGGAATGACATTTTAGTGATGATGGGATTGTTTACACATGTGTAGCTTGCCTACCTATCAATTGACCTGTTACTGATATCTATCATCTGTCTATCAAATCTCTCCTCCATCTATCAGTTCAATAGCTCCTACTCATTCTATTTCCCCGGAGCATTGGAAGTCACAGAGATCTCATGTCCAGTTGCACAACCCACCTGCCTACTTCCTAGCCTAGATTGTGTAGGGGTGACCCTGTGCGCAAAGTAAATGCTGCATGTGCTTAGGCTACCTGGGGCTTGGCTCCGCTGTACGGATAGAAGCCCTGTTCTCCACAGCCCTCATGTGGCTGCCTGGAGCCTCAGGACCCCTCTTTTCTGTAGTTTCCCACCCCAACAGGTTGAATTCTTCTCTAGCCTCACTGCCCCCCGTGTCTGTGTTACACCAGGAAGAGAATTGACTTTTTGCTCTGTCAGTGCAGATGGAGTACATGGTGTACCCAGCAGCCTGCGCTGATGCTGTTACCAGGGACCAGCACGGCGCACTTCATCTGTATGGCTGCTAATGAGAAGGCTAAGCAAACATCCTGCAGGCCATGACTCCAGAGGACAGCAGTGCTCTTGGGACCAATAGCCTCTACCTAGGAACTCTCCAGGGGAAGAGAGAGAAGCCTGCGCCTATTATCAGCTCTACCATAGAGTCTAGAAACAGTGTGGTTGGACAAGGTCATCTCCATCCCCAGGGGCCATATTTGTCACCCAACCACAGACAGAGTTATCATCACTTCACCATCTGCTGAGCCTTCTTGTGAAGACGCAGTGTCCTTCTGAGTGTCTACCCTCTCACAGTAGCTGACTCCTTTCCCATTGTTATTCTCTGGGAGCCCATCCTCCAAACAGCGCATAAACAATAAACACTGCAAAGCATCCCTCTGCCTCTCATCACTATGGCTACTGCCATAGCTCCGGGCTAGCTGTTGAGGGGACTTAAGGAGCCTCTCCAGCATGTCTCTCAACCTAGCAGTCATGTTCAGGCAGCTTTCAAAGGGTGAATGGTTAGGAGGAATGTGCCAAGCAGCTCTGGGCATCCGGACAGGCTGTTGGTGAGGCTGGGGAGGTGGCCTTGTTGGTAAAGTATTTCTTTACCTTGTAAGTCTGAGGACCTGAGTTTGTCTAATTAGCCCTATATCTGGGAGATCTCAGATTGGTTTCTACTGTTTCCAATCTGTGTGTGGGCCACGAGTTCTCATTTCTTTGTGTGTGTGTGTGTGTGTGTGTGTGTGTGTGTGTGTGTGTGTGTTTTGTTTTGTTTCATACTGGGCCTTTTTGAAAGTAATACCGTGTGGCGCCTCTGGAATGAGATTCCTCCCTTTCTCAGTGTGCCACGTCTGTTCACCAAGTGGCTTTTCTGAGCTGTCCAAACTCCCTGTGTTGGCTCTTGCTCACCAGCTCAGTAGCAGGCTTCAGACTTAGCAAAGCTTCCTGGGCTTTAAGGGCTCTGTGGGGGGTGGGCACAGCCACAGACAGCCCTGCCCAGGCTTCTGTTTCCCCTTGCTCAGGGCTTGAAAGGCAGCTAGAGGTGGGAGCCCAAGGCCTCCCAGGGTCCTTTCCTGACCATGAGCCTTTGTGAATGTGCATGGCTTTCTAGGTTCCCAAAACCATGGTGAAGCTTTGCAAACCACCGATGCCCCTTTCATTGTCCAGTTTTCCCTTTTTGGCTTCTATTTACATGTGAACATGGTGTGCATGTGGGTATGTTTAGATGTATAGGGGCGCACATGTGAGGGTGTTACATATATACTTGTGGCTTTGTTATATANATATAGAAGCCAGAAGTTGATAGCATATGTGTCTATCAATTGCTCCCTACCTTGTGTATTGGAGCAAAGTCTCTCACTTGAATCTAGAACTTTCTGGTTTCAGGAGTAGTAGCTAGACAGTATGTACCATGGATCACCCCATCTCTTCCTCCTAAGCCCTGGGATTACAGTGGGTTCCTACAGCTGCCCAGCAGTTACATGGGTGTTGGGTATCTGAACTCTGGTCTTCAAGCTTGTAGAATAAGTGCCTTTACTCACTGAACCATCTCCCCAGCACCCCTCCTTTAAGCTTCCTGGTTAATGTAGAGTGTGCTCTGTCACATAACCATGAAAATAAGGCCACTTTGACATATTTTTTAACCAAAGCTCCCTGGGGAATACCAGTTGAGCTTCAAGTTGGATCAAGTAAAGGCAGCTTTGGAGACGGGTTTCCAGAGAAACACCAACAGGTCAAATGATAACTCCTCTCCCAAACTGAAGCCCATCCTTCCCGCTCTGTAACTAGCTGGGCCCTTGGGAGCTGAAGAAGGCACAAATTACTCTACAGCCATAAAGAGAGGGACAAAGAACTCGCAGGACAAAGTCAGGTGGCCTCAAGAGTTAAGTCAGACCCACGAGGGAATGTATTGAATAGTCCCATTCATATAAAACACTAGGAAATGGAAACCAATCTACTGTTCCAGAGAGACCTGTAGCTGCCAGGGACAGTCCATCCTGAATGGATACATAGTTTCATAGAAGACAAAGCTCATTAAAGCTGGCCAAATGGCATCGCTTAAGAAGAGCAGTTTTAGTACCTAATTATGTAACTTCAGTTAAGCTACCTTTTGCTAACTCTTGGTTTTGTTTTATTTTGCTTGAGATAGTCTCATTGTGTAGTCCTGGACCTCCTGGAAATCAGCGTAGAGCAGACTGACCTCAAACTCGACAGAGATCCTCCTGTCTCTGCCTCACTATGCTGGGTTTAAAGGTGTGCACCACTATGTCCAGCAAGTTAAGGTGTTTGAAAGTTGTGTCTACTGCCTACTAACAACTGACTCCTGCCCACAGTACTCACAACTCCAGCCTCCCTCATCCAGAATATCCTGGCTAAAAGGTCCCCTCCCAAGTCCTAACCCTTACCTGCCTGTGGGTCTTTTCCATGGAAAAGTTGGCCCAGCCAGTATCTTCTACCATAAACCCTTTCTTCTCCCTGACTAGCACTACCTACTTTATGTCCACTCATCTGAAACCTCAGAACTAGGGCCCAGGCCCAACCCCATGCTCTCCCAAAACCCCATTCATCCTTGTCCCAGAATCTTCTATGTCATGGCAGCATAGGAGGGCTGGGCTTTCTCTTTTAGATTCCACAAAGTACTTTGGGAGAGCCTGGCTTAAGTATCTGCCAACCTCAGGAAACTCAGCCAATGTGGGAACAACCAGTCACTGAGGGCTTGCCATCGTGTGGTGTAACCATGGCCCCTGAGTTAAGGGCACCTTGGCCTGGTGGGGCAGAGGTGATATGAGAGGGCAGGAGGCCTCCTGGTCTACTTTCCTTTCTGTTGCTGTGATTAAACAACAACCACAACAACAAACAAAACCACTCTGACCAAAAGCCACTTAGAAGTGGAAAGGCTTCGTTTTATCTGTCAGGTCACAGTCCATCCCTGAGGGAAGTCAAGGTAGAAACTCAAGCCGGAGCTTGACAGTACCGGTGGTCTAATAGTGTTGCTGGCTCACCCACAGGCTCATGCTTAGCTAGCTTTCTTATATAGCCCAGGACCACCCTGAGTGGCCTGGACTCTCCTGCATCGATTAGTGTGTCACAGACATACCCAAAGACCAAGCAGTTGGCTTAAGATTCTCTTCTCAAACAACTCTAGGTTGTGCTAAGTGGACAACTAAAGGTAACCAGAATACCTTATAACTAGGTCAGAAGGTGGTCACCCAGTGACCTGTTTCCAACTTAGCATATGGACATACCACCGCAGGCCCCTGGCCACAGCCTGTTTTGACAGGCCCAGTTGGGCCTGAGGGAGAGAGGAAGTGGTTGTATCTTCCATCTGCATCTCTGAGAGCCTCTGTCTCCAGGTGAGGAGTACTGGAGCTCCGCTGAAGTTCTGGGAGGCTGCACACCCATCGGAACCCTGTCCAGGCAGCCAGATCCTCTCTTCTGCCTCCCAGAACACAGAAGCAACCTCAACATGTTCCCCACTAGCACAGTCAGCCTGGAGGAGCCCCATCCAGGCAGGAAGAAAGAGGGGCCCTCCACCACACATGGGCCAGCCTGCCTGTCGGTCCAGAGACTAGCTAACCTGCCAGGGCTAGCTACACCTTTCCCAGTAGCTGATAGCCAGACCAGGAGCTAGCTTGTGAGTGTCTGCGCCAACTGGCTAGTGGATGCCCTTATTCATACTGGCCTCGGTGCACAGCTGGAAGACACATGACCTTTCTCCTACTTCCAGCTCTGGCCTCCAGATGACTCCAGGCCTCTGAAGTTTGCAGATATCACATGTTCCTGGCACAGAGGTCCCCCCACCCATTCCTGCTCCTGGCTCTGGGCTGGCAGGCTGTACTCGAAAGCAGAACACAACAGGCAAGGTCCACTTGCAGGGCAAGAGTGGCCTGCAGAGCTGGGTAGTGTCTGAGCCATGCACATGTCCTACCTGCAAGGGACCTCAGAAGCCCCCACCCCCACCCCCGCTCTAAGCTCTACCCTAACACAGCTGCTTTCCACCCCTAGGCAGTCTTGAGGTGAGGGAAAAGCTCTGTCCAGGTGTTATTAACCAGGGCCTCAGGCTAATGACACTGTATTTGTGGCTCTATACTCACTGCAAGACCCACCTGAGACTCTAGACTCTAGTCTCTGCTTAGGCACCAAAAGCAACTGTCCCCCACCCGTGCCTTCATCAGCAAGGGCTTCTGGTGGGGACAGGAATGCGTCATTTCTTTCTTTCTTTTTTTTTTTTTTTTTTAAAGAAGGTCATTGGTAGAAACCAGTCCATACATAGCTAAGGGATGACTCTGTTAGTAAAGCATTTGCTTCACAACCAGGAGGGCCTAGATTGAAATCCCCAGCACCCACAGAAAAGATGGCTGCAGGTGTGCACATCTGTAATCCCAGAACTAGGAGGTTGGAGACAGGAGGGTCCCTAGCACGTGCTGACCAGACAGTCTAGCTAAAATGATGAGCTCCAGGTGCAGTGAGCTATGTCAAAACAACAACAAGATGACGGGAGAGATGGCTCAGCAGGGAAAGGTCCTTGCTGCACAAGCCTAGCTACCTGAGCTCAACCACAAAACTCTGCAAAGGTGGCAGGAGAGAACAAAATGTTAAAATATTCCTCTGACCTCCACATGTGCACCATACCATGCACACACATGCACACACACACACACATACACGCACGCACACACATACAATGAGAATCATAATAAACTAAAAATAATAGATAAAAATCAATAAAAAATAATTTTAAATGAATTAGAGAAGAATTAAGAAAGATAACTTTAACCTCTAGCCTCCACTCATGTGTATACATGAATGGACAGATACACAGATATGAGAAGAGAGAGAGAGAGAGAGAGAGAGAGAGAGAGAGGGAAGTAGAAGGAAACTAACTCTCCACCCCAACGGGAGTCTGCAGATCTATTGTGTCAGAGCCTAGTGGTACCATGAAGATGTCATAACAGGATAATGGCATAGGGGTGGCACAATGATATGATGAGGATGTGCTGATGACAGGGTAAGAGAACCCCAGCCAGACACAGTCATCACCCCGTTGCTCAGAGGCAGTTCTCAGCAAGCAACCCAGGGAGTGCCGTCTCAGGGGCTCCCCAAAGGCCTTCCTGACCTCCAGCTCCTGGGTGCCTGGACCTTTCCAGGCTGAGGCTCCTGGGCTTCCTTCAGGGTTAGTCCACCAGCAGCTGTCCCTCCTGAGATGCCCTACTACCGTACAGCCTAGGAGGAGGGTTCGAGCCCCAGCTTGAGAGATTACCTTAGAAGGCTTCTGATCTAAGACCTTCTTACACCCAAGAGGAGGCTTCAAAGCTCAAGGGCTCAGAGCAATGCAAAGGGGATGCATTGCTAGAGGTATCCCGTACATCCAAAGACACATGGGGCCAGACACATGCCTGAAATCTGCCCCTTCCTGCTGGCCATGTGGCTGGGGAGTCGCCACCCTACTTGTGAGCTACGGTTTCTGCAGTTTGACAGTGACACAGAGATTCAACCTCGGGGATTTGTATGAAGATGGAGCTAGTGCCTGTCATCCCAGCACCTGGAAGGTGGACATGGGAAAGAGCAATAAATTAGCTCAAGGTTGACTTTTCCAGGTAGTGAGATCAAGGCCAGCCTGGGCTATATGAGACCCTGTGTTAAAAGCCAACCATTAGGGCTCAGCTGGTAGAGTACAGTCCAACATGCATGAGGCCCTGAGTTTGATCCCCAGAACTGCATAAACGGGGCATGGTAGCACATGCCTGAAGTGTCAGCACTTGGGAGGTAGAGGCAAAACGAATTAGAGGTTCAAAGTCAGTCTTTGCTACATAGCTGGTCTGGGGCCAACCTGGGATATATGAGACCCCTGTCTCAAAAAAGCCAAACCAAACAACAACAAAAAATAGTTAAATAAATCAACCTAATCTTTAAAAAAGATTTATTTATTTATTTATTTATTTATTTATTTATGTATAATATCACTGTTGCTATCTTCAGATACACCAGAAGAGGGCATCAGATCCCATTACAGATGGTTGTGAGCCAGTATGTGGTTGCTGGGAATTGAACTCAGGACCTCTGGAAGAACAGTTGGTGCTCTTCACCACTGATCCATCTCTCCTGCCCCCCCCCCGCCCCAATTCTCAATAAATAAATTATTCTAATATATAAATCATAGAATAAATAGAACATGAGGCTAATCAATATACAAATTAGATTTGTGATGAGAAATGTATGCAATTTCAAAGTACCTCCCCACTAAATACTTACAATTACATTTACATTATTAAAAAAAACCACTTTGCAGTAGAGATGCCTAGCAGAAGTGCCTAATGTCAGGGGCCAAAATGAACATTGGGTCAAAAGAAAAACCAACCTAAGACCATCCCATCTATGATCCAGCCAGACTGAATATACCAATCACCAAAGCAATACACTTTGTTAAAGGCAAAGAATTTATATGCAAGAGAGCTGAGCCTGCAGGTGAGACCCCTGCTCCTCCTCTCAGAGTGTAATTAGCATCCAGGGCTGTTGCTAGGGTAAGGAGGCAATGTGGTCTGAGGCTAAGAGGTAGGTGGTGATCAGGATGTTATCAGAGTCATCTATGCATGTGGATCCTGGCTAGTTTTATGTCAACCTGACACAACCTAGAATCACTGGAGACGAGGGAGCCTCAATTGAGAAAATGTCCCTATAAGGTCAGACTGCATGCAAGCCTGTAGGACATTTTCTTAAATAGTGATTAATGTGGGAGGGCCCAGTTTATTGTGGGTGGGGCCATCCCTGCACTGGTCCTGGGTTCTATAAGAAAGCATGCTGAACAAACCATGAGGAGCAAGTCAGTAAGTATCTCCTACCTCCAGGTTCCTGCCCTGTTTGGGTTTCTATCCTGACTTCCTTCAGTGATGGATATGGAAGTGTAAGCCAAATAAACCCTTTCTCCGCAACTTGCTTTTAGTCTCCGTGTTTCATCATAACAATAGTGACCTTAAATCCTTAAATAAGACAGTAGTCTAACGTGATGGGGAAGGTATGCCATCAAGAGGATGACATGGATGGTCACATTGCCTCATAGATCAGGAGGGAGGGAAAGATGAACGCTGGCACTCAGCTTGCTTTTTAATCAGTCTGGGCCCCCCAGCCCATGGGATGAGATACTCGAGTTTAGGTGACATTCACCTAGCTCAGTGGACTAGCTCAACACAGGGTCTGTTCTTCATAGTCATACCCGCTATGGTATGAATGGCTAAGCCAGAATATGAGTTTCAGGATCACACTTGCAGGGACCCCCATCCTAGACTGATGTCTGTCTCAAGCTAACCTCGCTGTGAGGATGAGAGACCAGGCTAGGCTGTGGAAAGGAAGGCTGGAAGGAAACCTTATTGAGGACTTGTCATCCACAAAGGGTCCCAGGAGTGTGGACAGAGAGCCAGTGACTCAAAATCAGACCAGCTGAGGGATACATAAACCAGGGTGTAGACCTTCCTCAACCTCTCAGGACACCACCATGTTGGCAATTGGTTCTAATCCTTTGTCTTAATTCGGCTTCCAAATCTGCTTCCAAACCTGAGGGTCCCTGACCCCAGCTGGCTTCTGTAACAAGGAATTTCTGGACAGCCAATGGCTGGGCAGAAGGATGGAGGCAGGACTTTTAGATTGGGCAGGCAAGGGACAGAGAAAGAGAAGAAGAAGTCACCATGATGAAACTTACAGGCTCGCCGGCATGTGAGAATCTGGGAAAGGGGCCCTAGGGGCCACTTCCTCTATTTGGTCTGAGGTAACAGAGATGAAATATAGATTTTAAAAGATGTTAACTCAGGAATACCGGAGGGGAGTGTTTGCTAGTTACGGGGGAAATTTACAAGTGCCCAAACATTGAGCTAGCCAAAGCATATAAAAATTAGCTGGTGTGTGTGTGTATGTGTGTGTGTGTGTCTGTCTGTGTGTGTGTGTCTGTCTGTGTGTGTGTCTGTCTGTCTTTCATTCAAGAACCCAGAGAGCTCTCTGCCAGGAGCATTGGTAGCCAAAGCAATTTGACTAATTCACCACTACACCACCAGGTGGCCATGACACTGGCATTTGAACAAGTGTCCCTATCGGACAGGAGCAATGCCTCATCTATAACCAGAGTCAGCAGTTTCCTTGTAAGGCCACTGTGGGTGCCCAGTTAGTGGATGTGAGGGAGTTCAAGAGGAATCTTTATTACAGGACACACCCAGGGATGGGCACACACAATTCTGGGAGACCTGCTTCTACAGGCTCTAATACCCCACACAACTGAGACCTGCTTTCTCTTTCCTCCCACAGTAAGCTGCTCCACAGATAGCACCCCCCCCCCAATGACCGCACCTACATTCATGATCGTCCACACACACACCAATGCTGAATTTGAATGGAGTCCGTGTGTATTTACTTTAAGTGCCGGGAATTGAGCCCAGGGCTGGGGTGTCTACCCCTGACCTACATCCCTTGATATCTATTTACTTTTTAGTTTGATACAGGAACTCAACAAGTTGCGCAGGCTGGCCTCAAACTTGGGATCTTCTGCTTCTGCCTTCCTCACAGTAAGATGTTCAGGATTGAGGGGACAGCATCTCTGCCTCCTCAGCCTGAAGAATTCCCTTGGACTTTTGGGGACCTTGCCTGACTCTGGTGTTTGTGGATTATTGGGGTTTTTTTTTAATCTTTTTTATTTTATTTTATTGTACATATATGGGTGTTTTGCCCACACTTCTGTGTACCATGTGTGTGCCTAATGCATGCAGAGGCCAGAAGAGGGCATCAGGTTGCCTGGAACTGGAACAGACAGTTATGAGGCACCATGTAAGTACTGGGACTAAAACCTGGCTCTTATGGAAGAACAGCCGGTGCTCTTCAGCAACGAGCCACCTCTCCAGCCCTGGGTTTGTGACTTTGACACAGAAAAGAATCTCAGGACTAGCTGGTTTATGATAGAAGGGGGTTGATGATTTTGTTGAAGATATTTTGAGGGTTAAGAGGAAGGAAGTCACTCACAAAGAAAGGCACACAGGGGTGGGATTTTGTGCTTCCTAGAGAGTAGGGGAAAGCAAGGCACGGGAATGGGCTCCTTCAAGACAGAGTGGGGAGGCTAAGACACATCCAAGTGTGGGCACGAGCTCCTCAATAGAGTTAATTGTCTCACCATTAGCCATATACTCGTTTTTGGTGACTCTCAAACTACATGTCAAAGGTTGCTAAGATAACCTTTCCCCTTTCTCTTTCTACCAGAGAGATATGTGAGGTGATTCTGCAGATGGCTTGGATGGAATTATAATCTGATAACATAAAGCCAGGACCCACTAGGGTTGCACAAGCGCAGAGGTCCTTTCTATGAAATGGGACTTTCTGGCAAGATTCCTAGAAAATGGCAGGTTTGCAGCTGGGAAGGGAGACAGGCATGAAGCAGCTGAGTTGTGCAGGAATTCTACGTCTACTGACAAAGGCTTCAGCTGGATTCCAGAGTGAGGGGCTTCTCTTGCCCCTTTAGTGTCTCCAAGCACCTCCCTACCTTCGTGTCTCGTCTCTGGATTGCAGGAGCGAGTCCCTCTGCCTGCCGCTTTACTCTGGAGACTTTGTTAGATTGTTTATTTCCTTTTGTGGCTCTGATCTGAGCCTGCCCTTGAGCCCTGTAGGTAAAGGAAAGACCTTGTATTCAGAACAGGACAAGCCTGGGTTGGGGTCTCTCACAAGCCTCTTGTTTCCTTTGGTGACATCCTCAGAGGTTGTTAGGATAGACGATACGGTGACATACTGTAAATGCCACACACAGGCTCTTGTGAGCAGCTGAACAGAACTGAGATGAATGTGGTCTCCCAGTTCTCCTTGTAGACCTCACTGTTTGGAAGGGTGTGTGTGTGTGTGTGTGTGTGTGTGTGTGTGTGTGTGTGTGAATGACAACATATGTGTCAACCTTCTTAGCATAAGTGGACTCCTGTGACATGAGACAATAAAATCTTGTTTCAAACATCCCCATCTTTTAAAAATATACATGACAAAACCGACTGTCAATCATGTCACCGATTTATTGGTGAGGTCAGCACAGTCAGTCACCAGAGAAAAACAAATTCATGTCCCAGTGAGAAGCATCCTCTCCTCTCCCCACCAGGACAGTAAAAAGGAGGCAGATCTGCAAGAGGCAAAAAGGTGAGAGACAGAGCCACAGAGATACCATTGCTTCTGAGAAGCAACAGGGTGGAGCCACTTTGAAAGCTCAGTTTGCTGAACAAAACCCAAAACTACACAGGAGAGCATATAGACTGTATGACTGTGTCCCTGGGAATTTCTGTAGTGGCAAAAGGCAGCAGATCAATGGGTGGGAAAGCCACAAACTGGAAGAGCAAGGGACTGGCTGCAAAGTGACACAGACAACATGACAAGTGGGCCTTGACCCCAGCTTCACCTGCTAGGCAAGTAGAGGGGTCCCTCCTTTAAGCCCTCATGCTTAAAGGAGGACTTCCAATCCTCACCCCCACTTTCTGTCTTTTTTTTTTTTTTTTTTTTTTTTTTTTCGAGACAGGGTTTCTCTGTATAGCCCTGGCTGTCCTGGAACTCACTCTGTAGACCAGGCTGGCCTCGAACTCAGAAATCCGCCTGCCTCTGCCTCCCGAGTGCTGGGATTAAAGGCGTGCCCCACCACTATCTGTCTTTTTAAAATGGAGTTTCATGTAACCCAGGCTAGCCTCAAACTTCCTGAACTCCTGATCCCCTAACCCAGCCTTCTCAATGCTGCAACCCTTTAATACAGTTCCTCACGTGTGGTAACCCCCCAATCATAAAATGATCTTTGTTGCTACTTCATAATTGTAATATAAACATTTGATATATGACCCCTTTGGGGTCGAGACCCACAGGTTGAGAACCATTTCTCTAGCTTCTTCTTCCCATTCATAGGAGGTCACAGGTGTGTCCCCAGGTTGCTTGTGTCCCTCTGTTCCTTCCTACTCCTCCAAGGCTCCTCACATGCAAGCACACTTGTCTTTTTTTTCCTCCTGTAATGCTCAACTTAGACCTGGCTAGAAAATGGGGTTCTGGGGGCTGGTGAGATGGCTCAGCAGGTAAGAGCACCCAACTGCTCTTCTGAAGGTGATGAGTTCAAATCCCAGCAACCACATGGTGGCTTACAACCACCGGTAATGAGATCTGACGCCCTCCTCTGGTGCGTCTGAAGTCAGCTACAGCGTACTTATGAATAATAATAAATGAATCCTTGGACCAGAGAGAGTGGGGCCGACCGGAGCGAGCGGGCTAGCCAGAGCAAGCAGGGCTGAACGGGGGCGGCCAGAGCGAGCAGGGCCAGCCAGAGCGAGTGGGCCAACTGGAGTGAGCTGGGCAGACCAGAGCGAGTAGGGTTGACCAGAACGAGGAAAAACAAAGAAAATGGGGTTCTAACCCTGGGGCCAATAGTATGGAGTGGTCTCCTGCCTGCCTCGGGCACCTCTCACTGTCCAGCCCACTGTCAGATCACTGTAGACTCTGTCTCCACCCTGGACAGTGCCCTCTGGGAAGGCAGCCAGAGTTGTCCGTCTGCAGGACTCTAGGCCCCCCGCTCAGGCCTTCTGGACATTACTGGAATGAATAGCCGAGGACCTTGGCCACTTTCTGCAGAATCAGGGTCATTTAACTCTTCCACACTGTCTAAATGGGGCGATACACAAATGGGAAAATCTTAGAGATAAATGTTCACACCAAGGCCATGTTTAGTCAGGACCACTAGGCTATCTGGAGTCCCCTCAAAACTTTTTAGAAAGTAGAGAAGCTGCTTGAAGCCACCTGAGCTGTTCTAGCCCCATTTCTGCCACTCTAGAAAAGGAGCCTAACTCTGCAGGCCACCTCTTCCAACACACTATTGCTGAGGTAACCATCCTGGGTGTGTCCCTCTTGGGGGGGGGAGGGGTGGCCAGGCCCACCCATTAGGCTAGGAGGGGTTTTCCCAGGAAGAAGCAAGGCCCTCGGAGTGATGTCCTATGTAATCAAGAGTCCCACCTGTCTCCACCCAGGGGAAAGCACCAGCCAAGATACCCTGGTCCCTCCCTTCCTTCCCAAGACGGTACTTTGTAAACCAGAGCCAGGAAACCAGGCAGCTGGGAACTTGAATGGCCTCCAACCCGTGCTTTGACATAGCTAAATGGGAAAGTGTGGTCAAGTCCCAACGGAGCTCTAAGGCCTGACTGGAGGACAGTATGCTCTGGAAGGTATCCTGAGACCTAGCTGAGGTGACCCACCCAGCCATCCACCCACCCACAGTGTTAACTGAGTGGTACCATTTCCTGTAGCAAGGTTCCTGATTGACTCTGTCTCCCACCACTGTCAAGGTCTCCACAGGCCCCTGTGTGCCCAAATGACTGACACATCGCCCATGTTATCCAGCTGGCTCCTTCTCATCTGGGCCGAAAACACTAAGCTACTCCCTCTGGTTCCTCACAAGCCATTTTCAGCACAAAGGAACAGCTAAGCAAAAAATTAAAATAATAAAATAGTCCATGGATACTTTGGCAGCCTGTAAGGACAGTATTAGTGTAGATATCATCTCAATTCTGAAAATAATTTAGCTGGAGAAGTTTCTGGGCAAACAGGATTCACAATGTCTATAAAGAGTAGGGAGTCTATAGAGCAATGAGTTTGGGCCTCGACAAGAGCCCTGGTATGCAGAGTGGCCTGCTGGATTCATACGCATTAGAGTATATTATATGTATGATTAAGAAAATTCTGAACAAAACCACATAAATAGAATTGCATGTGTGTGTGAGCCTATGTTTGTGTGTGCCTATGTGTTTCTGCAAGTAGAAAACACCTGGCACCTGTGGTCTGTCCCAGGGGAACACAAGGACCTGGTGTCTGTGCCACTTGTGAGGTGAAGCTCTGGTCCCTATGCTGTGACTTCAGGAGCAGAGACTGGGAGTGGGGGACTGTGAGGGTGGGGTCTTGAGGGACTCAGGGACTTGGGTCTTCCTCAGAACAGCCAGTCAGCTGCTGTTCTTGCCATGTAAGAAGCTCAACCTGCAGTCCAATCGGGGCTCCCCAAGCTCCACGTGCTGCTCTCAGCCTGTCTTAGTTAGGGTTTTACTGTGAAGAGACTCCATGACCAAGGCAACTCTTATGAGGACATCATTTAATTGGGGCTGGCTTACTGGTTCAGAGGTTCAGTCCATTATCATTAAGGTGGGAACATGGCAGCATCAGACAGGCATGGTGCAGGAGGAGCTGAGAGTTCTGCGTTGTCATCTGAAGGATGCTAGTGGAAGACTGGCTTCCAGGCAACTAGAATGAGGGTCTTATAGTCCAAACCCTCAGTGACACACCTACTCCAACAGGGCCACACCTTCTAATCATGTCACTCTCTGGGCTGAGAATATACAAACCATCACACAGCCCCATTCATGGTGGCTTTTGGCAGGACCTTGGACTGACTGAGACTCTTGGGACAGAAAAGGGAGGCTCCATTCAAGAAGTGAGAGAGTCAGCAGTGAGGGTAGAAGAGCGTAGAGAGAGAGGAGAAACCTTTTAATGGAGTTTTGTATATTTCTGTTTTCTATTAAGAGGAAAACTGCTTTTATTCTCTGTAATCATTTAAATTATTTTATTCAGTGACTCAATTACATTTTTCAATTGTGTCAACTATAAAAATCCTTGAAGGAGCCGGTAGGATTTGCTGAAGGAGGCAGAGGCAGGAGGATCACGAGTTCGAGGCCAGCCTGGGCTACACATTTTTAAAAATAAATCTAAAAAAAGGGGGGGGGGGTGGCTGGTGAGATGGCTCAGCAGGTAAGAGCACCCGACTGCTCTTCCAAAGGTGATAAGTTCAAATTCCAGCAACCACATGGTGGCTCACAACCATCTGTAACAAGATCTGGCTCCCTCTTCTGGAGTGTCTGGAGACAGCTACAGTGTACTCACATATAATAAATAAAATAAATCTAAAAAAAAAAAAATCCTTGAAGGATTTGAGGGGTTGGGAGTGGGTGGGGATGGGGAGTGGGTGGGGATGGGGAGTGGGTGGGGATGGGGAGTGGGTGTTGAAACAGAGTCTTGCTCTGTAGCCTTGCTGGTCTGGAACTCTCTGTAGACCAGTCAGCTTGTAAGCAAGTCTTGAGCATGCAGTGATCCTCCTGCCTCTGCCTCTTGAGTGCTGATATTAAAGAAATGTGCCATTATACCCAGGTTATTATTATTATTATTTATTAACCAGGCTATCTTGGAATTTGTGATAATCCTCCTGCATCTGTTCTCTAAGTGCTGGAATTGCAGATGCTAATTAAGTATCTACATGGGGGACTCAAACTCCTTCTATCCTCAAACCCGTTGACAGTACATGGTGTAGCCCACTCACTGGGTAGGCAAGGACGGGCAGGAGGCAGAGGCCAGGGCTTCCAACCCCTTTCTTTACTGGCAGTGATATGGCTCGGGCAAGTACCTTACCTCTCCTCTTCTACCCCCTCTTCATCAGATGATTCCACTCTGAAGGTCAGCTGGCCAGAGGCATCACCAGCCACATGGCTCCCCCATTCTCCCCACGCTGGGGCACTCTGCACTGCTAGGCCTGGAAGAACCAAAGAGCCTCAGTTAAGTGTGTTTCTACCTGCTGGCTCCAGGGGCAGGAACAGCTTACCCTATACCTGGTCCCGCTGCCTACTGGCCCTAGGACTCCCTCTGGCCCTGCCTGTCCTCTTCATGCCTTTGCCCAATCCTGCTGCCCTTATTCTAGGGCTCACCCCCAGAGTATTTTTAGGTATATTAGAGACAGGCCCTTCTAGTCTGCTGCTCCCCCACGATCACCTCAAAGGCCTGGGGTGCTGACAATGTTGAAAACACATGCTAACAGTCCGGTCTTGTGTGGCTCCAAAGCTCCTCCCACAACCCCAGGAGGTCAAGGAGAACTCAACATTTGGTGTTAAGTTACCTGTTTGCTCTGACACTTCCTGTGCCAGCCCCAGGATCCCAGTGCCTATAGGGTTAGCTGGACCACTCATGCTCTCCTTCTCCCTTCCAACCTTTGGAGATCTTCCCAGGGTGGGGCTCAGCATCACAGTCCAGCCATACTGGCCTTGTCACTTACATACTCTGTAGGTCTGCGGGTTGGCCACAGAGCAGACAGCTGGGATCTGAAGTTCTCCTTGGGATCAGAGTTGGCCTGACCCCAGTGCTCCCTCCTAATATGGGGGATACAGTGCAGCGGGTGGGGGTATTTCCTGCTGAGACCTCCACTCTCACCACGGTTAACTCCTGAGTGACTTCCATGCTTCCTCCAATGCCGGAGAGCACCAAGGATCTTTGCTGCTGCTGCCAAGCTAAGACAGGGTTCATCCCGAAGAAGAGGAATGTGGAGGAGACTCCCCTTATTTGCTGAGCCGGTCTAAGAACCAGACTGGAGAGCACACTGGCTGAGTGACAGCCTCAGGACTTCTGAGGTACAGCTAGTGGCCAATCTAAGAGCCAGCTTTGCAGCGGTGGAGAGCCTTCCCAAGCCTGCTGGACCTTGTTGCTGGTAAGATAGTTGTCTCTTTGTTATCCATGGGGCACTGGCTTCAGGACTCTCAGTAAACCCAAGCCCATGAACGCTCATGTTTCTCACGTTAGAACGGCATAGTGTTGGCACAGAACCATACACAGACTTCCATGCGCTTCAAATCGTCTCTAGATGGTTTATATTCCTAATGGATCATGAATTCTGTGCTGGCTAGTTTTATGTCAACTTGACAAAGGCTAAAGTCATCTGAAAGGAGAAAACCTCAACTGAGAAAAATGCCTCTGGTTGCAGGGCATTTTCTTTCTTTTTTTTTTTTTTCTTTCTTTTTGGTGTTGTTGTTGTTGTTTTCAAAACAGGGTTTCTCTCTCTCTCTCTCTCTCTCTCTCTCTCTCTCTCTCTCTCTCTCTCTTTTTTTTTTTTTTTTTTTTTTTTTTTTTTTTTTTTTTTTTTTTTTTTTTTTTTTTTTTTTTTTTTTTTTTTTTTTTTTTTTTTTTTTTTTTTCCGAGACAGGGTTTCTCTGTATAGCCCTGGATGTCCTGGAACTCACTTTGTAGACCAGGCTGGCCTCGAACTCAGAAATCCGCGTGCCTCTGCCTCCCAAGTGCTGGGATTAAAGGCATGCACCACCATGCCTGGCTTGGGTTTCTCTTTATAGCCCTGGCTGTCCTGGAACTCACTTTGTAGTCCAGGCTGGCCTTGAACTCAGAAATCCATCTGTCTCTGCCTCCCAAATGCTGGGATTAAAGGTGTGTACCACCACGCCCGGAGGCATTTTCTTAATTAGTGGTTGATGGTGGGTGGTGCCATCCATGGGCTGCTGGCCCTGGGTTCCATAAGAAAGCAGACTGGGGCTGGTGAGATGGCTCAGCGGGTAAGAGCACCTGACTGCTCTTCCAAAGGTGATAAGTTCAAATCCCAGCATCCACATGGTGGCTCACAACCATCTGTAACGAGATCTGGCGCCCTCTTCTGGAGTGTCTGAAGACAGCTACAGTGTACTTACATATAATAAATAAAATAAATCTTTTAAAAAAAAAAGATTTAAAAAAAAAAAAAAAAGAAAGCAGACTGAGCAAGCCATGAGGAGTAAGCCAGTAAGCAGCACCCCTCCATGGCCTCTGCATCAGTTCCTGTCTCCAGGTTCCTGCCTTGTTTGGATTTCTGTCCTGACTCCATTCAGTGATGGACTGTGATGTGAAGTGTAAGCCAAAAAACCCTTTCCTCCCCAACTGCTTTTTTGGTCATGGTGTTTCATCATAGCAATAGTAACCCTAACTAGGACAAATTCTATGTGAATAATTGCTAACATATTGTTTAGGGAATAAATGACAAGAGAAAAAAATCTCTGTGAGTTTTCGTCATAGACATGCCCTTTTATTTTACTAAATGTTTTTATCTGTGGTTGGTTGAATCTACATAGCATCTAGAACCTACAGATATAAAGGTATGCCTGTCATATGCCTTATGACTCTGAAAGTAAAGCAGGCAGGCAGTTTCCTTTGCTGGGAATCCATGCTTCCTGTGGTTTGAATGTGCTTGGTCCAGGGAGTGGCACTATTAGGAGGTGTGGCCTTGTTGGAATAGGTGTGGCTTTGTTGAAGGAAGTGTGTCTCCCTCCTGCTAGCTTCCTGGAAGTCAGTCTTCTCCTAGTAGCCTTCAGATGAAGATGTAGAACTCTCAGCACCTCCTGTGCCACGCCTACCTGGACACTGCCATGCTTGGCGCCATGATGATAACGGACTGAACCTCAGAACCTGTAAACCAGCCCAAATTAAATATTGTTCTTATAAAAGTTGCCTTGGTCATGGTGTCTCTTCACAGCAATGGAAACCCTAAGACACTTCCCAATACAGTCTTCCTGAATCTTTCCCGTGCAAGGCCCTGGTTGCCTGTGAGACCTACAGTGTCCCTTTAAGCACCCAGATCTTGCCACACCCGTGAGTTCTCTCATGCCTATTCCTTAAGACCAGCTTGCCATGGAGGCTCTGATCTTACACTTTCACATTCACACTCACACATGCACAAATTACATATGGGTGTGTACTCACCCACACATACACACACACCGCTACCTGGAGAATTAGTTCTGATACTTCTCTTATAATGCATTACTGTTGTAAATATCCTTAGTACAGGGCCTTGACCACAAATCATTTTTTAAAAAACAAAAGCATCAACAAAGCCTTTTAATTTAGCAACAATTGTGGATTCGCTGCAAAGCTGCAAACACAGTGCAGTCCCTCGTTCTTCCACACAGCCCTGCCCCAGACATCGTATGAAACCATGCACATTCATCACAGTACAGTCAAGCCAGCCACAGATGTCACTAATTCTCCACTTTTGCTCTTTCCATTTCCAGAGCCAGTGCAGGACCCTAGTGTGTCTTTTAAGGGGCCACCTCCCATCTGAGAGACTTCTTCAGTCCTTTTAGGGTTTCATAGCCATAGCCCTTTGGGAGAGCCCGGATGAAACTTTATGTATCGTCCCTCCTCTCAATGTTGTGTGATAGTTCTTGCAAAGTAAGATTCTGCACATCGCTTTTCTGTGTTGGTACAGGTTGTCACTGAATGCAGCCCCCATCACTGAGAAAAATGGCATCTGTTAGGTTTCTGCCTCCTCATCCGTGGGTCTGAAATATACTCCCAAGAAAAAGGACAGAAGGTCCTCTCCCTGACAAGGTCATCACTAAGTGTCACATATTGGCCTTCTCTCCCATTTCCCTACTCATGTGCACGTCCCTAATCTCCCCTCCACAACCCTCACTGAATCTCCTGCCTACGAGGGGCTAAGTTACCTCATTGTGGAGGACTGGTTCTGATACTCTGAGGAAATCAAAACTGGTTTTACATCATATCCCTGATGTAAAATGACATATTTGCTCCCCACCCTCCTGCTAGGTATCAAACCTATGGTCTTGAATATGTAATAGCAACCTTTCAAACACTGAGTTACATACCCGGCCCTTACAGTAACTTGCACATAAGCTGTGCACCAACCATCAACTTAAAATACACTGTCCAGGGCTGGAGAGATGGCTCAGCGAGCACTGACTGCTCTTCCAGAGGTCCTGAGTTCAAATCCCAGCAACCACACGGTGGCTCACAACCATCTGTAATGGGATTTGACACCCTCTTCTGGTGTGTCTGAAGACAGTAATGGTGTACTCACATTAAGTAAATAAATAAATAAATAGCCTTGTGCCATTTCCAGTTCAATCTTTCTGCTTAATGGTTCAATTAAGATATGAGGTCTCAGCTCTGGTTTCCTGCTCCAATCATCATGCTGTACTGCTGTTATGGTCTGTAAACACAAGTAAGCTCTTTAAAAAAAAAAATACAACATCCAGATGATTTACTATCCCTAATGCAATGAAAGGGCTCTGTCAGTAATCGCTATACTGTACTGCGTAGGGAATAATGCCAAGAAAAGACCTGTACAAGGTCTTTTTCAGCTCCAGTTTTAAAACCTATATACATATATGGTGTTTTGACTACATGTATGGCTGTGCACCACATGTATGCAGTACCCACGGAGGCCAGAAGACAGTGTCATTCTCCTTGGGACTAGAGTTAACAGACTGATGTGAGCTACCCTGTGGGTGCTGGGAATCAAACCTGGTCCCCTGGAGGAGCAGCCAGTGCTCTTAGCAGTTGAACCATCTCCCTAATCCCAACCTCCTTTTTTGTATTTATTTTCCACTTGAGGTTGATTGAGTCCACAATACAGAACCCAGAGACAGAGCAGGCTGATGACTCTGTGTGCTATCCCACATGTCAGGGTCTCAGCAGTGTCCCTCCTTGTCACAGGGATGATGTTGCTTCCCAGCTGCCCATCTATCAGTCGTTACATGGCAGACAGCCTGGACAAATCTTTATCTAAGCTTGATTTCATTTAATCCTATGACATTCCAGCAAGTAGATTCATCTCCATTTGATAGGTGAAGAAACAGCCATAGGGAGGTTAAGCAAGGTCATGGGGGAACTGAGCCATCTCTGTCTTGCTCCTGCTTCCAGTGGCTGGCTAAACATCTGGGCTTCTGGTGGGAACTAGCTGGATAAAGAATGGATGGACATAAAGAAACAGACAGCTTAACTGTTGGGTACCAAGGGAAGCAGCATGTGTTGCGTGTCACATACATGTATGTGAGTGTCACATACAGAAGTCTCTTCATGCATTTGGAGGTAACAATCCTAGTATGGGATGGAGAAAAACAGGTGGGATGTGGTCGTCAGAATAAACTAACCTCCTCAAGGTGGAGGAGGGAAGGATGAGCTACAACCTGAGCTAGGGTAAGGAGTCTCATGGGAAAGAGGGAGGGGTTTTCTGCGTGCTTTCGGGGTCACTGTGGTTGACAGGAGTCACCTGGTTCCAGGGAAGCAGCGCCTGCCTGCCCGCAGTGAGCTTTGAATCGGGGGTACTCTGCCTTGGACTGAGAATTGACTGTAAGCGATTAAAAATAATTTTATGCTGAACCAGCTTGTAGCCATCGCTTCTGAAGGCTGTGTGGTACCCAGGGACCACAGTGCTTAAGCAGAGACTTAGCTTTCCAGGATGTGGGAATAGAGTCAGGCATCCTCACAGACTTCCACTCAGGTCCCCTCAGAGACACACACACAGGCAGCCTGTGCGATGCTTCTGTACTGCCAATGAATGCCTGGAGCTCCCTCCCTTCCCTGCCTGCCCTGCTGCCCTGTCTGGGTCGGTGCCAGCACTGCACTGGGTCATTAGGGAAGCCTGTTTGGCAGCACACCTAATTGCAGCCTGTTGCCTGGGCAGACAGGCCAGGCAGCCACGAGACACTTGGATGGTGGCCCTTCTGGGTCAGGAGGTGGCTTATGCAGCTGCCAAGGCTACACAGCTTTTCAATTCTTTGATCTGTTTGGTGGACAACAGCCTTGGAGAATTATGTCTAAGAGGTGGCAGGGTGGTATGGGTGGAGCGGTATCTAGCTGTTGGACTTGCAGTTACTAGGCAACAGGGACCAGCCACTTCCAGCTGCTAGGTCTCCCTTCCTCTCACTGCAAAATCAGCAGTCCCCGCGATGACTCGGCCCAGGGCCTCAACAGCTTTGGAAATGGTGAGATGCAGGGTCTCAGGCTCTATTCCAGACCTACTAAGGTTCAAAGTGGACCTACAACTTGGGTTCTACCATGTCCTCTCTGCGCAGGGTCATAGGTCTGTCTGTTCCTGGCTCACACTGAATACATTGAACTCACACTGTGTGAGGAAGTCTCTTGCTAAGAGATGGAAACGCCACCGACAGGGAGGCATGTTAATAGCAGCAAACATTCACCTCCATTCCCTGGGTGGCCCTACCTGTCCCTTGACACCCAGATCAAATGAGCACCATAGAGAAACCTCTGAGCAGCCTCTCTGGGGACAACTAATCAGGTCCCCTCTGCTGCCCTTGGTGGACGCTGGGTCTTGTTTGTGGGTTAGTCTCTCTTGCCCAATGGTGATCCCTCTCCTTCCCCACCATATATATACATGATCCCCCAGAGAAGTCTCCAGGAGACTATGATACCTGGCTCTATCTTTTGGTGACAAAGTATGAAAGTTGAGGTCATGTGGACTCTCTGTCCAAGTACCTGTCAAACAAATACAACCTGCTTTTCTCTCTCTCTCTCTCTCTCTCTCTCTCTCTCTCTATCCCTCTCCCCCAACCCCAGACCAAACCAAAGACAAATTTACAGGGAAGGCAAAGGTTGTCAGTCAGGATGTAGTCACCTACAGCCTGAACTGCACAGTAGGTCCCTGGGAGTGAATCCTCTGGCTGGCAGGAGCTGCAGGGCAGAGGTCAGCAGCGGGAAAGGATGGAGAAGAAGGCTCTGATTGGAAAGCTCTGATTGGATGGTTCTCAGGACCATCGCTCACCAGCCTTTGATGGTGGTGGTGATGGTGGTTTTCACTTTTTGTTTTGGGTTTTTTTTGTTTTAAAGATTTGTTTACTGTATTTATGGGTGCACTGTAACTGTCTTCAGAGACACCAGATGAGGGCACTAAATCCCATGACAGATGGTTGTGAGCCACCATGTGGTTGCTGGGAATTTAACTCAGGACCTCTGGAAGAGCATTCAGTGCTCTTAACCTCTGTGCCATCTCTCCAGCCCAGTGGTGGTGTTTTATTCCTCTGTACCTCAGTTTCTTCAAGTGTAGCGTGCAGCTGAAACGGGAAGTGGGGGGTGGGGGGGCCTAGGGGGTGGGAGGACATCACACCAGCATCCACACAACAGTGGCCTACTTCTGCTGTTTGATGCATTTCTGTGGCCTGAACCTCCTTTGCATCTTCAGATACATCAAACAAGGCATCCCGGAGACCTCAATTTCCCCATTTGCAAACAAGTGAAATAAGTGGGCTGACCTGGATAGTAAATGTCTTAACTACCTCTATGAACCTCTATCTTCCATCCCCAGAGCCTCCAGGGGAGGAGCCAGGAGCCTGGGGCTGTTAGCAGGAAACACTCACCCCAAGCAGTCACCACTGACAAGGTGTTCAGCCAACCAGAAAGCCAGCCGTGTAATCTGTTCCCTCTGTGTTCTAGTCTCTCTGCTGCTTCTGGTCTGGTGAGCTCCACCCAAAAAGAAACAGACTAGCAGGAAGATTGGGTGGGCCCAGACCTGTCCCCACGGCCCTGCCCTCTCTAGCTCTTCTCAGCCAAGCAGGCAAGGGCAGGGAGAACAATGCTAATAACTTTGTCCCATGTTGGTTTCATGGCTGGATTCTGGCCAAAGGCTGGAATAGTCAGGAGCTGTAGAGGCCTGGGCTGGCTGGGCTAGGATCTGGAGAGAGGTCACTGGGTGACTCACAGGTGACCTCCTGGGGGTCCTCACCTCTCAGCTGCCAGCCCCAGTCCCTGCAAGTTTACGGATGACAAGAGACTAGTCCTGGTAGATCCCTGGATCATCATATCTGGAGCGGGTCTCTGAGCATACCTAAGCCAAAGAGTCCCAGGTTCGGTTTGTCTGACCACAAGATTTCAGAACAGACTTGGGGGTTGTCAGGGTGGCTAATCTTTCCTTTCCCAGGTCTGGATGTCATATGCCATCTGTGATTTCCATCTTGCCCTGGAAGATAAGGCATTTTAATAAGGAAACATGGAAAGATCTACTCTCAGAATTTGTGATAATTCCTAACACATTTTATGTTTTAGTGCATTTTGTGCCACGGTGCTACAATACCACAGGTGAGGTCATTTATAATGAACCTACAGTATTTGCTGGCTTGGGGTCTTGGAATCTGCGTGGTCTAAGATAGAGGGGTCAGTGTCTGGGAATGGCCTTGCCCTGTCACCCATGACAGAAGGGCAAAGAGAGAGCAGCAAAGGGAGCATGATGGGATCAAGTCTACCATTGTACAAGAAACTCACAGCCTTAACCCATTCCTGGAGGGGTAGCGCTCTTATTACTGAACCACTTGTAACAGTCCCACCTTTTAATACCACCAAAGATCAAGCTTCCAACATGTGGACTTTGAGAGACCTGTTCAAACCAAGCATAATTTGAAAAAAAAAAAAAATTTAAAACTGAAAGTCCCATAGTATGGGATGAAAAACTCAGTCTCTGTTCTTGTTTTTGCCTGTTCATGACAAAAATCATAAACACGAACAACTTGACCATAGTTCAAAGCTAATTAGAAGCCAAGGCAAAGGCCGGGTGTAGTCACACATCCCTTTAATCCCAGAACTTGGGTGGCAGAGACCAGAAGATCTGAGTGAGGAGTTCAAGGCCAGCCTAGTCTACATAGTGAGTTCTAGGACTGCCAGGACTACACAGTGAGACTGTCTGAAAAAAAAGCCAAGCCAAACAAACAACAAAGAAAGAAACCCAAGGCTAACCAAACTCCAGTTCTCAGGCCAGAACTCACTCAAAGAGGAGACCTGTCAAGGTGACCCAGCACTGGTAACACCAGGACCCAGTTTGTTATGTCAAACCCACTGTATCCAGCTTGGTTGTTTGAATATCCTCACACTGGGTTCTCAGTGGAGGGGTCAGCCAATCTTGCTATCTTTCCCTGTATGTGGTTGGTTTCACCTTTTCTCATCTAATCAAATTCGGATCTTATCAGGACAACTGTCCCCAGCAGATGGCTGTTCTTCATAGATAATTCGGATGGTGGAGCTCCGTGGAACACCCTAGTCTCTCTGTCCCACCCACCTGTGGCTCCAGCCACCTCCTTTCCTTACAGCATCCGTGGTCCCACAGTAACCCCCATGAAACAGCCCTTCCTCTTGCCCAGGACCAGCTCCCTATTACCAGCTGTTACCATCCCACCAAGGGCTGGTCACATCTACACCATTTCCTTTGCTTCCCAGACTCCTTCCTTTCAGCATATACATGTGCTCAAGTTTCTACTCTATCAGTTCAAACCTCCTTCAACAATCACTGAAAATCAAGGTGGCTTTTCAAAATAGGGGAAAAAGCTGGAGGTGGACATCAAAGAAGTTCCGTGGGCTTTCCGGATTCTGGTTTTTGTTTTTTGGTTTTTGGTTTTTTTTTTCCCCCCCTGTTAACTTAGTAAAAGTGTGTGGGCAGAAACCCATTAAATAACTGGGTATGGGTAACCATAAAGTAATTTATGGTTGTGCACACTTGTAAACTCAATACAGTCTGTCTCTGAAGAGTCAAAGAATCTTGGTTAAGTTTGAGGCTAGGGCAGGGAGATTGCCATGAATTTAAAACCAGCTCAGATTATATAGCAAGGCCCTATCTCAAAAATAAAAAAAAAAGAAAGAACGAAAGAACGAAAGAAAGAAAAGAAAAATGCATGCACAAGTATCAGGACTATTATAGCAGTTTTATTCCTAATAACATCAGACTGGAAACAATCCTAAGGTCTGCACTATAGCAATAAGTATTTCTAGAAGAAAATAAACATGGGGCCTGGGAAGAGAGCTCAGTCAGAACAGTTTTGCTGCCCAGTAAAAAGCTGGCACACACTTGTAGTCCCAGCACTAAGGAAAAGGCAGTTCCCAGGGACTTGTAGCCAGCCAACCTAGTCTAATTGTCCAGCCCCAGGTCCCAGTGAGAGAACACGTCTCAAAAGATAAGGCAGATGGCTCACTTCTTGACATCCAGTCTCCAATGCACACCCACAAATATCTACAAACAATTACATATACATACACATACAAAACCCAACTCTTATGTAACAGCATATCAAGCGAAGGAAGCCAGACCCCAAATTTCACATGCTGTAAATTCTCTTTGTAAAGGTTTCAAAACCCCCACACACACACACACACAGACACATGAACAAGCAATCAATGCTCATAGAGACCATAATAAGAATTATGCTGGTCAGTGAGTGAGGGAGGATGAAATGGTGATCTGAGGAAACTCAGGGGCTTCTGGCTTCTAGGAATAGTGTTTCTTTTTCTGGCTGTTGGCGGTACAGTGAGGACTCACTGAGCTGTGCCTATCGTTTGCGCTTTCCTGTAACCATGCTATGCTTCAGTAAAATCCACAGAGAGGGACAGTTGAGAGGGGAGAGAAAGCGAAGAGGGAAGACAGAGCCCCCCAAAGCAGTTAATCCTAGCAATTATGTCGATAACCGATCCTGTAGCTCTCTTTGCATGTGGGCAAACAGTGGACCAGCAGGATATACTGGGAAGTGGCAAGCGATCTAGATGTCCTGACCATAAGTGTTAAACAATTCATAACACATCCATAATGGCCTGTTGTTTAACCATTACCAAGAACAGGGTTGATTTTTATGGACCGACGTGCAATAACCTCCAAGACATAATGTGAGGTTGACAGGCACAGAAGGCTCATAGAATACAGTCCTCTCTGCAGGACAAGGTGTACACATATAGACTGCAAGTACATATAGGGGTTGGGCTTTGATACGGGTAGACTTGGAGCTTGTGGCTTAAGAACTATACTCCCAAGCATCCCTGATGTCCAGGAAACACAGTCTAGAGTGAGAGAAGTTCCAGGTCTCAGGAGAGCAGGCAGGAATCCTTCATCCTGTAGGAATGAAGCAGGCAGACAACAGGACTTGGGTAAGCTCACACTGCCAGAGAGATGATTTGGATCCAAAGCCCAAGCACATGACTTTGTATTGAGCAGTTGCCAGAGGCCATACTGCAGACTCAGAGAAAGCAGGCTACTACTTCTCTCCAGGCAGAAGTAGCATCTGGAAAGCAAGGGTCGGACCTAGGGTTCTGGACGGAAACGGGGGCAGGGGGGAGCAGTTGGGAAGCAGTGGAGAAAGATGGGGGGGGGGGGGGTCCTGTGCACTGGAGTCAGGTCCAGAAGAGTCCTGGGTAAGTTTGAATGTCCAGAGGTTTTGAGCATGGGTCTGGTACATTGTCCACTTTTGGAAAATCCTTCCGGTGGTGAGAGGCAGATGACAGCCTGGAGGTAGGAAGTTTTGCTGGGAAAAGGTGACAATCATTCAGGTATGTCTGTGTAGCAGCCTGAGCAAGGGGAGGAGTGAGTGATGGAAACAGTTAGAGCAATATTTTAGAAACGGTGATGTCATTGGTGAAACAAACACAGGAAAGGGAGGAGCCGAAGGTGAACCATGTTACTAGATCAAGAGGCAGGATGTCCAGGGGCACCCTGCTTGAGTGAGGACATCAAATTAGGGTAAACACAAGTTCACTCCCAAGAATGCTGGAGGAGAGAGAGAGAAGTACCTGTGAGGTGCTCCCGACAGAAGCCAGCAGGGCTGATAGGGCTGGTGTGATGTTGACTCATTTGGTCAACAGTTATTGTGAGCTGACATGGATAGATCAGCCACACTCCCCATCCCAGAAGAGACAGACAGGACGCAAAGACACAGAATCACTGCAGAGCATGCGGAGTGTATGAGGAGGTAAGGCAGAGACAGAAGTGAGGGTGTGAGGTCAGTCTGAGTCCACAGGTATGCTGCGAGAGGCTGCCCAAGGGAGACGTGCCAGCAATGTCACAGCAGATGCTGAGCCCTAGAGAAAGCGGTTGATGGGAAAGGTGTCCCAGACGAGCCCTGGATGCTTGTCTTATTTTTGTGTTATAACAACACGTCTGAGACCAGGAAGTTTATAACTCTGTGTGTGTGTGTGTGTGTGTGTGTGTGTGTGTGTCCATATTGGAGACTGGATGTTAACCTCTGGTGTCATTTCTTAGGAGCCACCCACCCTGGTTTTGTTGGTTTTAAGACAGAGCGTCTCACTGGGATTGGGTGCAGTGACCTTGACTTGGCCAGGCTGACTGACCAGTGAAGTCCAGTGTTTTCTGCCTGTCTGGACTTCCCCAGTGCTGGGATTACAGGTGTGCACCACCATGCCTAGCTTTTTATGTCCGTTCTAGGGGTTGACCTTGGGTCTTCTTGACACAAGCTCCTTACCAACTCAGCCACTCACCTCTACTTCCTGTGTAAAAAGTCCATTCTGCTCAGAGTTCTGCAATCCAGGAAGACTCGTTCTGCTCACCCTCTGACGTGTGTGTGTGTGTGTGTGTGTGTGTGTGTGTGTGTGTGTGCGCGCACGCGCGCGCACACACACACACACACACACACACACACACACACACACACACACGCGTGCGCGCATGCGTATGTGGGTCTTCCTGCTGGATTATGACACAGTAGAGTGTCATGTGATCAGGTAGAGTGAGCAAGCTAGCTGGTCTCTCTAATTTTCAGACCCCATAACCCTTCCTTAATCCCAATCACCCTCCAAAGGCTCCCTCTCAAATACTATTAACATATTACTCTGGAGTTTATTCTCCAACGCTTACGCTATAAAACCATATGTGGGAGACAACAGGAGACAGTGGGGATGTTAGGTGGGGCAAAGGCAATATAGGTAAGGGCTAACACGGGGAGTCAGAAATTCAATGGGGGAATGAAGCAAAAACAATTTAAATAGGCCTCTATTAAATAGAGTGGAAGACTAACTCCATGTGTGTTAAATGCCCCAGTAGTTAGACATGTGAATTCACCTTTAAACACTCCTACTGTTACTTTCAACAAACTCCTTCTCTTTGGTCCATTTAATTCCATTGTCAAGCCAGTGTGAAACTGTGAGGAATCAGGTTTGCAACTATAACCCTTAGGCCTTACCAGCTTAAGGACAGGGCTCTCTGCCTGCCTACCTATCTGATAAACATAGGCAGCATAATGTCCAGCTCCTGTCTGCTCGTATCAGCTATGATCGTCCCATAGCTCCACCGGTTTCAAGGCCAAGGCTCTGCAGTGAGGCATCAGGGGGCTAGGAGAGGGGTACCCTACTGCTGCATTATAGGTTGAAGGGGGAGCACGACATACTGTATGCATGACCTCTGCTCTCTAAGACTTTTTTTGTTGTTGTTCGTTTGTTTTGGTTTTTCGGGACAGGGTTTCTCTGTATAGCCCTGGCTGTCCTGGAACTCACTTTGTAGACCAGGCTGGCCTCGAACTCAGAAATCCGTCTGCCTCTGCCTCCCGAGTGCTGGGATTAAAGGCGTGCGCCACCACCGCCCGGCTTCTCCAAGACTTGTGATGAGTGTACATGAATAACCAAACCTAAAGACCTAAGGGGGAAAAAACGGATACTCAGGATTTGGGTCGGGTCTCACATAGGCCTGAGGACTCCCCAAGTGGGTGGGTGTCCTTTGTATGGCCACTGGGGAGGACGCACAGGCTTCATTAGGTACATGTCGAGTGGCTGACTACTCGGCTGTAGTTCTTTTGTAACAGACGGCAGATTAGAGTAGTAAGAGCTTTTGATCTGGCGCCATGCAGGAAAAGGCGGATGTCGTCCCTAAACACAAGCAGCTTTCAAGCCTCTTCCTGGGCAGAGGTGCGGTCCTACGAGCCAGCGACAGCTTAAAAGAAATTAGGGACAGAGTGAGGCCGTCCCTGTGGGTCCCGCCTACCAGATCCGTCCACGGCATGGGGCCAGCGCCCGACCTCTGCCGAGCAGCCCCTGCGGCAGAAGAGGACCTTACTGCGGTCGACTGCCGCCGCGCCGCCGCGCCGCCGCCGGGACCTTTCCCCTACTTTCCAGGCCTCACGCCCCGCCTCTAGCCCGGACCAAAACACGTGCCGCCGCCCGCCCCGCCGGATCACGCCGCAGCCAGGCTCCGATCACGCGCCCCCCCGCGGCGCCCATTGGCCCGCTTCTTGCCGACCTGGCGCCGATTGGCTGGCGGCAGAGGCCATGCCCCCAGCAGGGAGCGGTGTATTTTGGTTTGCCCGCGCGCCCCGCCCAGGGCCGCTCCCTCCGCGGCGCCCCGCCCCTCCCGCGCCTCCCGTGCCGCGCGGAGGCAGAGCCGCGCGGCAAGGAAGGCAGAGGTGTGCGCCGGGAACAGACGCTCGGGACACCGCCGCCCGCCGCACACGTGCAGCCTCCGCCGCACGCAGAGCTCCTGCCTCGCAGCATCGCTGCCTGCAGGTCGTACGGCACCATGCACTCGCCGGGCTCCACCGGTCCGGGCGACGGGCGCGCGGTAAGTGACGGGGCTGAGCGCGGGACGAGACGGGGGACGCGGGAGGGATGGCGCCTTCTCGCTGCGGTGGGGGCTGCGGATTTGCTTTGGTCGGGACAGGGACCGGGAGGCTCGGCCGGGTCAGGGTGGAGAGGGGGGTGTGTTAGCGCGGCAGCCTGCCTTCAGCTTTGTCTCTTGTCCGCTGCGGCCCCGCCCGGCGCGGCTATTTCCAGCCATGACGTCACCCGAATCCAGAGGAGGACCGCTGTTGGATGTGGGCGCGGCTGGCGGGAACTTGGGGGCGGAGTCAAAGCTGGGGCGCAGCATGGGGGCGTGGCGAGAGCGACTAGTAGTGTGGGGGCGGGGCCAAAGCAAGGGCGTGGGCAAGCGTGCTTGGAGGAGATATTGGGGAACTAGATGGGACCAAGGCGAAGGACACGGTGAAAGCACCTGGTAGTAGTGTAAGAGGGCGGAACCGAAGCTAGAGAGCTTGGTGAGAACCTCTGGTGGAACTGTGGGGCGGGGCCAATGTAAGAGTGCTTAGAGCTGATGGGAGTTTATCTAGGGGCGGGGCAAAGGTTAAGCCAAAGGGAGGGAGTGTGGTGAGAGCGTCTGGTAGGATTGTAGGGGGAGGGCCTGTGGGTGGAGCCAAAGTAAAGGTGCCTCTGGAGGGTGTGGCCAGAGTACCTGGATGAGGTTATGATGGAATGTGGAGGAGCAAGGCAATAGTGTGTCTTGATAGGCGGGTGTGCAAGAGTGTGGTTCGAAGAGGTGTGTCAGCCAAGCTTAGTGGGCTGGTAAGGGTAGAGCTGGGCAGGGGGTGGAGTCTAAGTGAGAAGGGGTGTGGTAAAATGGGACTTTGCGGGCTTGGGCCCAGGGACTGAGTGAAGTCATGGCAGGGACCTCTGTCAGAAGACGTAGGGTGCGGAGCAACAGAACCTGACAGAAATGTAGGGGAGCAGAGAAGTGGTGCAGAGCAGGTTCCTGGTGAGAACACAGCAGTACATGGACTCAAGGGAACCTACGTACGCATCCTTTCCTAGTATGGGGCTGGAAATTGATTCCACTTGAAGGATCAAAATCAAAATACCCTTCCAGGAGGTTGTCTGGCCCCCATGGTCATATCTTTCTTTGCCTGTTCACTGAAGGGGAATCTGGACAGACAGGAATTTTTTTTTTAAAGATTTATTTTATTTATTATATGTAAGTACACTGTAGTTGTCTTCAGACACTCCAGAAGAGGGCGCCAGATCTCGTTACAGATGGTTGTGAGCCACCATGTGGATGCTGGGATTTGAACTTATCACCTTTGGAAGAGCAGTCGGGTGCTCTTACCCGCTGAGCCATCTCACCGGCCCAGACAGGAAGTTTTGAAGCTCAGAAAATATGTATGGAAATATGTATCTGTAGGCTTAAGTTTCTCTTTTGGACAGGATGGGTTCCAGTCCCTTCCTCCCCACTCCTGTGTGTAAAAGTGACATGGTATCAACTCAGTAGAACCAGTTGATCTTTCATAATCAATGCCTGGATTATAGTTGAGCTTTCTCATGCTGTTCCTCTCACCTGACCTCCTCCTAGTTCTCAGTAGTAACAGGTGATTTAATGTTTCTGAGTCTGCTGAGGAAGCAGGCAGTCACCGAGGACTGTGCATGCATGGAACCTAGGTTCAGCCACTGGGAAATTAAGCTTGGGGTAATGCTTTCTTTCTTAGGGACACCACTCTGGTCCTTTTGAGCTAGATGATCTCACCTACCAGCTAACTGGCTGCTTGGTCTGTTTCTCTTTCCCACAACACCTTCCTACTAGCCATTCTGGTGTATTCCTCTAGAAATAGTCTTCATCATTTAGCCAAGAGAAGAAGTTAGTAACCTTTTTATTTTATAGCTGTGGGGATTGAATTCAGGGTCACACATGAGGTAGTCAGGCATTAAACTATTGAGCGATAGCCCTGCCTTGAAACCCTTTTAAGAATTTTTTTTGTTTTGTTTTGTTTTTTTTTTTGTGGAAACTGTTTCTCAACCAAGCCCAGTTTTCAGAGCTTGAAAACAAAGTTGTGTTGAGAGTCCTGTTTGGGTCTTTTTATTCCAAGACAGAGATCATTGCTTTGTTAAGGGTGCTGCACATGTCTGTGGTAGACCCACATGCCTGTCAGGGTTATCGTCCCTTTATTCTCTTGAATTAAGAAGCCACTGTGCTGTGCTGCCTTTAGGCTGACATCATGGACATCTGTGAGTCGATCCTGGAGAGGAAACGGCATGACAGCGAAAGGTCCACGTGCAGCGTCCTGGAGCAGACAGACATCGAAGCTGTGGAAGCTCTCGTCTGCATGAGTTCTTGGGGTCGAAGGTCCCAGATGAGACCCCTCACGCCTGTCTCCGACTCTGGTGACGTCACCACTGCTGTGCTTATGGACACAGCTGCACCTGATCTACCAAAGGACTTCCATTCCTTCTCAACTCTGGTAAGAGGAGGTGGGGGAGAGGAAGCATTTTTTTGTGAACTGCCTAGGATAGCATAGGTAAAATGTGCTAAAGAACTTGTAAGGAGATTAACAAATGATGCTGGCCAGGAGGTTGCCTGTACTCCTTCTGTGTGGATGCCAAAGTGTGAAAATTCCTCTCTTAAACGTGCTTTTCTGTTCAGTGGTGGGTCATAACTTGCCGACAGGTGCTCAGGGACAAAGCCTGTAGGTAGTTGCAGAAAGTTGTATTATGCCTGTTTTCTGGGAGTCTTAAGGTGTGGTCTTGAGTGGTCCCAGACTAGGATGTGGATTTGTGAATAACAAGAACACGTGGACTCTGACATCAGACAGTCTTTAGCTTAGTGGAGACATGTCACCTCTGCCTTCCCGTGACAGCCAACTAGTGTAACTTGAAGTTGGTAAACCAATATTTAATTTTAGGTTTTAACTTACAACAGCAGTGAGGGTGCTTCCCGGTTGGAGAAGTCAGATCGAATGCTAGCAGTAGTGCAGCTGAGAGGTGACTGCCTGGGCTGGGGACGTGCACTGGAGAAGCATATGGGAGGTAGAGCTGGAGGAGTGGGTGATGGTGAGGACTGGCGGAAGTCCAGGCTGGCAATATGGACTGTCCCTACTCAACCATGCAACAAGATAAATGCATGGTTGAGTAGGGACAGTCCATATTGGGAGAAGCGGGAACAGCAGAGTCCCCAGAGATCCCTTGGGTCAGTCAGCGCAGCGCAGTCCCCTCACTGGCAGTGGGAACAGTGCAGTCAGATAATTTCCTTGCAGCTCTTGACCAAAACAACCTTTAATGTGGTACTTTTCTTTCTTTCCCTTTTTTTTTTTTAAAAAAAGTGTATAACTCCTCCTCAGAGCCCAGAGCTCACGGAGCCGTCAGCAGGGACCCCTGCTCCTTCCCAAGTAGTTAACTCCAAAGGATGCATGGTCACTGCCCTCCCCCCACCCCCTACTGGGGGCCCCAGAACACTGAGCGAGAGGGAGCCACTGGAGCCAGCCTCGGGGTCCTCCTGCAGGGCTGTGATGACCAGTGTGATCCGTCACACCGGGGAGAGTCCTGCTCCGTCATGCTTCCCAACCGGCCCCACTCAAGAGCAACGGGCATCCGACAGCAGAGAAGGACGGGAGCATTTGCTGGACCACCTCGAAGCCTTGCAGGACACACGCTTGGCAAATGGCTTACTCGTCACTAACTTGGTTTCCTGTCAGCCTTGCTTGCACAAGTCCGGTGGTCCGTTCCCCACTGACAAAGGCCAACAGACAGGATGGCCCGCTGCTGTTCAGACCTGCTTACCAAAGAATCCTGAAAGTGACTTGTCAAGGAAAACCACCCCTCTGGTTTCTGTCCCTGTCTCCAGTCCCCCTGTCCTTTGCCAGATGGTCCCTGTGGTTGGACAGAATGGCTTATTCTCAGCTCTTTTGAAACCTCCTACCCAGTTGCCTGCAGGGACTATCAAGCCCATCCTACCCCAAGCTGCTTCAATGTCTCAGCCTGTGTTCATGGGCCCACCTGTGCCTCAGGGAACTGTGATGCTGGTCTGGCCACAGGGCGCCTTCCCCCAGCCTGCTGCCTGTCCATCCGGTGTCGTGGCCATTGGGAATACCAAGCTGTTGCCCCTTGCCCCTGCACCAGCGTTCCTTGCCGCCAGCCAGAACTGTGCCCCTCAGGTAGACTTTTCCCGAAGGAGGAACTATGTTTGCAATTTCCCAGGCTGCCGGAAGACCTACTTCAAAAGTTCCCACCTTAAAGCTCATCTTCGCACTCACACAGGTAAGTGGTAGGGTGTAGAAGTTAAGTCCAGTTCTTTCCCTCAGCCACTTGCTCCCAGAAATAAGACTCAGACTCAAATTATATTTACAAATACCTTGGCCATATACCTGAGCTCTGCTCTGACTAGATCATAAGTTAGATAACCCATTTATTTTAACCTACATTCTACCACATGCCTGGTTACCTGTGCTCAGGTACCATGTCTACTTCAACTAATGAGGATATATATATAGTTCAGTTCTCAGTGAAACCAGCTCATTTCAAGTGCTTGTGGCTAGTGGCTTCCCTAATGGCCAGGTGAATCTCCCACCTGGCTCTATCCCAGAATTCTCTCTTCCCAGAAGTCCCACCTCCTATTTCCTACCTAAGCCATAGGCCACCAGATTTATTATTGACAGGTGCCACATCCATACAGACATAAGATATTTTCTACAGTGGGGTGCCTGGTGTGATGGGAGCACAGCTCAAGGGAGGAAAGCTCCCTGAGACCCCTTTAAGAGAGGCAGGTACCTGCCGAAAGAGAGAATGGGGGCTAGTGATGGCTTTAGGGCACTGTAGGGATTAGTAAAAACATCGGTGTGACTTGGAGGTGTGTTCAGACCCTCAAAGTACATACTATAGAGTGTTTTAAGAGTATGGGGTTTTGTTTTTATTTTTGTTGTTAGGTTTTGCTTTTAAAACTGTAGAGTTTTAGGTTAAGAAGTCACACAAGAAGTTATACTAAACTCCTGAGTTTATTTTTTAAACATTCTCTGGCCATTAGGATAGCCACTAGCCATATGCACTTGAAGAGGGGTGGTTTGAGAACATTGCACATTCTCATTTGTGGATGTTTTACAACTCCATGAGCTGGTATCTGCCAGCCATACTGTCCAGCAGGGACACTGAGTGCCACCTGGCAGGCATCACTTGGTGTAGAGTAGAGCAAGTGTCTTAGGTGCTCTGTGAGTTGTTGTGTTTGGCATTTTTTAGTGGTCCGGTGGTTACATAGTCTAGTCTTCTTGTTGAACCTTACTTTAGAGAATCACGTATTTACATGTGAGCATGTGTTCAGATGTCTGCGGTAAAGCTTTCTACATTCAACCCTGACACATCACCCCATTAGGATGTCTGGATCGTGTACAGGGAAGGCCTGGAGAGAGTTCCTGCTGCAGTTTTTTATTTCAAAATAGGTTGATGTGGGCTGGCTTCTAATTAGCACAGTGTACTCCGGCTGTGAGAGACTCCACTTCAGAACGGTGTGCAGTCTGGTATGCAGACATTCCAGAAGGAATTGTTCCTTCATATGCTGGAGCCGAGGTCAGCTTTAGGATGAGGACCTTACAGCTGTCCAGGACTTGTCTCCTTGTCAGAGCAAACACAGGCTCTTTTGTTCTCATCTGTCTGTTTCCACACATCAGCCTCAGCCCTCTCCCATCTCTGCCTATTGATCCTTTCAGGGCCTGCCCCACATCAGTTGTTTGTTGATATCCATCCTCTTTGACCCTAGGGAGTTACTGTGTCTCACTGCCACTTCCTTTGTTTCTTCACTTCTGCTTTGTTTTTACAATTTTAGGATTTTTAAATTATTATTATCATTATCACTACTACGACTACTATTTTGGTTTTGGTTTTTTAAGACACTGTTTTTTTCTCTGAAGTCCTGGCCATCCTGAAACTTGCTCTATACACCCGGCTAGCCTTGCCTACCTCTGCCTCCTGAGTACTGAGATTAAAGGGGTGTGCCACCACACCCATTATGTGTGAGTATGTGTGCATGTGAGTGCAGCAGCCTGTAGATTTGACGCCTGGAGCTGGAGTTAACATGTGATTGTGAGCTGCCACTGTAAGTCCTGGGGTCTGCTGTATGTGTGATGCAAGAGCAGCGAGCTTGCTAAATCGTGGCACCCATCCCCCTTGTTTTATCATTACTTATCTATCTAAACTGGATACGAATTCCTGGTGTCACACCTTGTAAATGGTGGTCATCCACCTTTATCAAGGTTGTTCTGGTAGCTGTGTGTGATGAAGAAGCAACCTGTAATGTTCACATGGGCTCTTTGGCATGGTGAACCCCCATTTTTTTCGCTTGGTCTGTCTAGATAAACTTGACATCAGAGCACAGATTGTAGATTGGGAGAGGTGACAGGGTTTCCATGTTCACTCAGTTTCCCCAGGTAGGAACACTGTCAGACCCACAAAACCTGAGATGAAGCCAGTTCCTTCCATGCTTCTCCGAGAAGTTAAGTTCAGTTTAAACAAGCGTGAGGCTCTGAGGAGACCACTGCTTTTGCCATTCACCAGCTCTCCATGGAGTATTCCAAAGCACAGAAACTTCAAGTGGTCTTACTTCAGATTGTGTTTCAAGTACTTCTTTTAACCAGAACAATTATTTAAATGAAGAAAATCGGGTGAATGGGTACACCATTTTGGCTGAATACAAGGAATTTTGTAAATCGTGTGCTAAGGGGCTGGCATTCTCTGTGCAACTCCTAGGCATTGTGTATGCTACTGACCTTAGGGGAGCAGGGGTAGGAAGGGCAGCTGTCTGCGTCTGCTTTTGGATGTTCTGACGGTATCTAAGACAGTGGTAAAGAATACTCCACCAAGCTCCAGGCTCTGGAGCTGTGAGTCTAAAAGCAGGTGTCACTCAGTTATCTGTAAGATCTTCCCAGTGTGGCAGAGAATATCATCTAGTGTGCCTGAGAGCTTGCTTTTATAACAAGGCCACTACTGGGACTCTGTTAATCAGGACCCAGTCAGTGATCAATGATCCTACTACCTCTTAAGTATCAGTGATGTATGATTTCAGAATTATATTTCCAATATAATTTGGGAGTTTGGGGTCATAATCAAACCACATCAGCCACCTTTGCTTGCCATGGAAGATTCTGAAATCCACAGACTATGAAGCCTCGCTGCTGGATTTTCTGTGAGTTCAACTCTGAGATCTATCAGAATTGGGGTCTCTTCCGACCTAGAATTAGCTACCTGCTATAGGAAATCATGGAGACAAATCATCCCTCATGCATGCAGTCTATGATTGCCATAGTCAGGTAGGGAGACGTCAGGATAGAGAGAAGGGCCTGGTCCTGTGCTGTTTGGAACAGGAGTTTGTTGAAGAGGAGGGTATACTATTTATCTGCTGAGGGCTTCATTGCCTCTGTAACTCCAGGAAGATAATACATGGCTCTAGAGCATCAGTAGGCACTTAAGACTTCTGACAAGAAAGTGAGCACAAACTCCGACCTGTGTGGTGTTTAATATTGATTGTCAGCTTGACAGAATATAGAAACTTGATTGGGCCTTGAGGGGAGAAGGTTTAGTCAGGTTATCTAAAGTGGGAAGACCCACATTAGCTAGGATTCTGGATTGGATAAAGGGGAGAAAAGAAAGCTGAGCACCAGATTTCATTTCTCTCTGCTTCTGGACTATGGACACAGTATGACCAGCTGCTTCAGGCTCCGCCCACCATGTTCTCCTGCCTCGGTGGATCCATGCCCTCAAACTGAGCCAGAATGAACACTTCCTTGGCTTGCTTCTGTCAGCACCGTGGAAAGTAACTGTTGCAGCCTGTTTGTCTGTGGGAGTGGGATCAGAAATGTGGACAGAAACCAGTGATTCTAAGAAATCTTACAGCCCCTTGGAAGGACTTTTTAGGGTTATGTGCAGCTTGTCCTGAGAGAAAGAATTATTTCCTTAAAGAATTTTCTGCCACATCTGAGGATGGTAGTCAGTTGGTAGAGTACCTACCTAGCATTCACAAAGTTCCATCCCTAGCATGTAAAATTGAGGAAGGTGGTGCACACACTTATGAGGTAGAGTTAGGAGAATCAGAACTTCGGTGGTGTCCTTCCTGCTACATGGGTGTTGGAGGCTGTCCTGGCCTTCATAAAACCCTGTCTCAAAAAAAAAAAAAAAAGCATTTTCCAGAGATAGGAAAATCTCTCAAGATCTCAAGCCTGGGCTGTACTAAGCAAGACCCTAAAGAGAAAAATATCCAGGATGTTGGTATACACCTTTAATCCCAGCACTTGGGAGGCAGAGACAGACAGATCTCTATGAGGTTAAGGTCTAGTCTGTAGGGAATTCCAGGACAGCCAGGGCTACACAGTGAGACCTTGTCTCAAAAGAAGTCTTCCCGAAGTATATCAGTTGATTTGTCTTTTTTTATTTTAAAATGCTTCTTAAAAGCCAGGGATGGTAGTGCATGTCCATAACTCCATCACGTAAGTAAATACATAATGAGTCTCCATGAAGCAACATACATCTGTACATGTCAATTTTTTGAGAGATTAAGATTATCCTAGTTTGATACCTGTGGGCTTTGGCAAATTGCATCATGGGGTAGAAAGAAATGAATGCATTGTGGAGGCCTTGCTGAGTTCTGAGCGGCTCAGGGCTAGACAGCAGGTGTTATTCTTCTGCTGTTTGATGAACAGACCTGTGGGCAGCACTGGTGGACTTCTCAGTAAGGTGCTGAGCATGCACATTTACTTTACTGTGTCCTTCCACCAGGGGAGAAGCCTTTTACCTGCAGCTGGGACGGCTGTGACAAGAAGTTCGCAAGGTCAGATGAACTGTCTCGCCACCGCAGGACTCACACGGGAGAGAAGAAGTTTGTGTGTCCCGTGTGTGACCGGCGCTTCATGCGGAGTGACCACCTGACAAAGCACGCCCGTCGCCACATGACAACCAAGAAGATCCCAGGCTGGCAGGCCGAGGTAGGCAAGCTGAACAGAATCACTTTGGCAGAGAGCCCTGGGAGCATCCTCGAACCCTTGCCGGCCTCTGGCTGAGGCATCCTCCTGTGGTATCTGTCACCTGTGGGCTTCTTCAAAAGCCTCTTCAGGAATGGAACCTGTGTGTTCCTCTCCAAAAATAAAGTGGTCTCTGGGCTGTTGAAGTGGGGAGCTGGTTCTGATGGAAGTATATTAACTTTACTTTTCTGGTTGGGACCCTGTTTGATATCTTTTGTAGTTTTAGAACTCTGTCTCTCTGTCTCTCTCTCTCTGTGTGTCTTTGTCTCTGTTTCTGTTTCTCTGTCTCTGTCTCTCTCTCTTTTGTAAGGAAATAGAAGAAAATTTGCTCTAAATCACCAGCATTCAAACAAATATTTCTGCAATAAAGTTTACAAAGTCTGGATTTTTTTTTTTATACCTTTCTATTCATGTTTTGTAGAAATGTGACAGGGTACTAATTTTTATACTTTTTATAAAAATATTTATATTGTGCTCAAAACACCAGTTTGTGGATAGAAAATTTTACAGCCTCCTTTTCCATGTTTTATAACAAAGTTTTGTAATAACCCTGCTTAAGAGTAAGCCTGGTAGTTAGAAAGAAGCAAAAATAACAAGTTTGTTACCAGCCTTTTATAGTGAATATTTTAGATCAGAACTGGTTGAATAAAGAACTCTTAAAGGGGAAAAATAAACTTTGTAGTTAGCTTCTTTGTATCAGTTTCAGGGGAAATTCTAGCAATCGATCCTATATCCCACAGAACTAAAATTGTGGTTAGGTAAAACTAATCATGTGAGTCTGGTGTTTCTGTGGAGGGTGTGCCCAGGTCTGCCTGGGCTGCTTGTCAGCTGAGCAGGGTCGAATGTAGAATGTTGATTCCTGGGCCATCTGTCTGCTAAGAGCAAATGACCCCATGTCCTGTCTGTATTAAGCACCAAAACTAAGAATGTAGACGCAGAAACTTTGTATGTTCCCTGTTGGCTTCTGTGGTGGTTTTGTACTGCATGCTAGATTGAATGACCACACAGGGAAAAGGAAATGTCTATACTGGTTGGCTAAACTCTCCGCCAGAGTGGCAGCTTCCACAAAGCAAGGTCTTTGTGCACATTCAGTTCTGGGGTTCGGATGCCTCTCTTACTATGGACAAAACACTGAGAAACGTATCACTAAATGGCAGTGGCTGCCACCCCAACCGCTTTTCCAGTCTTTGTGTGTGAAGGAAATTAGTTTGCTCAAACAAGAAGACTTGGAATGGGTATATTGTAGCTTTCCTGAAAACAGATTTCAGGCACTGCTTTTACGCCTCGTGAGCATGTGTTCTGCATCCAGGTGATGACAAAAAAAAAATGGTTTTAGTTAAATTCTGGGAAGCTCAGGCAATACAGTAAGTGTGATAACAGGTATATTGTGCTGTTTGGGCAGCCTGAGAATATTTTTGTGTGGTATGTATTAGGTTTTGTATTTGCCTTTTAATCATTGGCATTTAACTTTATTAAATGATGGCAAGGTTGAAATAATTAAACAGATAAAATGAGGCTTTTGTGTTCAGGTCTTTTGAGCCTTATATAACCGTTACGTGGTCATACATTGTATGTTACTTGACCCCTGTTAAGCTGCTGTGGTAGCCGAGTTCTGTATGTGCGTGTGTTTAGGAACTGCCCAGACAGCTCTCTAGGCAGTCTTGCTATTGTCTTTCAACATAATGGAGTGCAGGAGAACTAACTGTATATAGCTCACGTGTGTCCCAGCACCCTGGTCCTGACCACCTGTTTTAAGTCAGCATCCACACTGGGAACCGTGTAAGTGATAAATGGCATCTGACTTGGATGTCTTTTTTCATTGTGACGTGCAGAGCGATGTTCCTTGTCCTGGCATTTCTGCGGGTAGCTTGGTTGCTCGTCACAGAACTTTCTCTGACCAGTGTTGTTTCTAAATGACTGATGTGTTGCAATACCACTAGGTTTCCATTTCCCAATTAGATTTAGAAACCCCATTTCTGAAAGAGCCCCCAACATTTGTCTACTGAAAGACTTAAGTTGGAAAACAGTTCCTATCTGAAAAGGACTCCTGAGCCCCAGAGCCCCGGGAGTGGCTGCTCCCTTGAGGGCCCTCCCCAAATCCCCACAGGCGTGGTGGTGACCCCAGTGCACTTTATCGCTTGAGAAGTTCTTGATTTGATTTTTTTATTATTATTATTTTGTTGAGCCTTTCAGTAGTTTTAGTAATAAAAGTTTAAATGTTAACGACTTTTGTTTTATGTAAAAGACTTTGACTTATTTAAATGAATATGTGTAATGTAACTTTTTTTTTCCTTTGAATCGTATAAAATTCTCTTGGTTCGCAGACAAGACTTGAGTGATGTGTTGTATAACTGTGTTCGTGTGGTTCTGGAAGATTCGTCGTGTATTGGCCTAACTTGAACTCTTATTTTGGGCGGTTCTAGTTGGTTTCAGAGAATGCAATATGACGGCAAAGAAGTCAACCCATAAGAATCTTTGCTGCCAAGTTGTGGCAGTTTGAACATTAAAATAACAGCAGCAATGTAGCTCTTCCATGTTTGCCTAACAGTAGTGGAGAGTGGCTACCAGCTCTGCTGGTACCAGCCATCCACAGCAAGGGTCAGGACAAGATTCCCTCTCTGTCCTCCCTCCCCACCTCTTGCATCCGGCTGGCCTCTACAATTCAGAGTATGCATCAGTCAGGCCCCACAGTAACCTTGGGAGGCTGGAGACATGGCTACCACTGATCCTGAGAGACTGTGCTGGGGGCAGGGTGAGTCTCCCCTGTTGCTCCTGGGCTCTTGTAGACAGAGACTGACTACAAGAGGGGTCATATGGGTGTGAATCCGCAAAACCACCTTCCTAATGAGCGGCTGAGACTTACCCCTCTTGGACACATAATATACCTCATCTCTCTTGTTTTATTTGTCCAGGGCCTGGTTGCACTAAACCTGTCATATGCTGTGCCCACTTGTCTGTCAGATGTTCCACAAGAGGAATTGCTCTTGCAGTAATCTGGACTGCAAGTAGTCTAAAGACTGTATGAGTGGTGTGTGTGTGTGTGATCCACCAGAAACTTTGGGGTGCAAGCCGTGGGCCAACTACTTCTGAGGGTTCAAGTGCTTCTCTGTCTTTCCCAGGGCCCCCTGTCTAGAGTAGGCAACTCCTCCCTGCCAGCACTGGAAAGGGTTTCTCTGTGCAGCCCTGGTTGTCCTGGAACTTACTCTGCAGACCAGGCTGGCCTCGAACTCAGAAATCCGCCTGCCTCTGCCTCCCGAGTGCTGGGATTAAAGGCGTGCGCCACCACACCCAGCTGAAGGATTTCTTTATACCATGAAACAGTTCCTTCCTGCCTTTTAAGGTCTAAGTTTACCCCCAAGGTCCAGGCTAGCACCCAAAAAAGGTCTAATTATAAAGTCTCCTTCCTAGAGGAGGGAACTAACTTTCAGGGTCTAATATGTGATTTATGGGTCAGCAGGAGGGCTCAGTGGGTAAAGGCACCTGTCACCAAGCCTGGGGACGAGATTGGTGGAAAGAGAATCTTAACTCCTGCAAATTGTCCTCTGACTTCCACACATGTACCACAGGCTGAATACCCACACACTACACATACACATGCTTGTGTGCACACACAAATATTAAGTTACAATAAAACTCTCGGAAATATGTGATTTATGCTCTTAATGCTCAGAATCACCCAAGGTCACTGTACTGGCTAGGTTTGTGTCAACTTGACACAGCTGGAGTTATCACAGAGACAGGAGCTTTAGTTGGGGAAATGCCTCCATGAGATATAGCTATGAGGCATTTTCTCAATTAGTGATCAAGGGCCCCTTGTGGGTGGGACCATCTCTGGGCTGGTAGTCTTGGTCCTATAAGAGAGCAGGCTGAGCAAGCCAGGGGAAGCAAGCCAGAAAAGAACATCCCTCCATGGCCTCTGCATCAGCTCCTGCTTCCTGACCTGCTTGAGTTCCAGTCCTGACTTCCTTGGTGATGAACAGCAGTATGGAAGTGTAAGCCAAATAAACCCTTTCCTCCCCAACTTGCTGCTTGGTCATGATGTTTGTGCAGGAATAGAAACCCTGACTAAGACAAGACACCTTCCTCCTAACTGTGTCCAATGACGTACTAAACACATTTCTTCCTGAGTCTGGAAGATTAGATTTAGAAGCCCTTTCTGTGAAAGCCCCCACCATTTGTCTACTGAGAGACTAAAGTTGGAAAACAATTCCTATCTGGTGAGGACTCCTGAGCCCCTCAGCCCCAGGGGCAGACAGTGAATGCAGTGTGGCTGCATGGGGGAGTCAGAGGACAACCTGTAGGAATTGGTTCTTCTCCTTCTACCACTGGGCCCACTGGCTCTGCAGCAGACCTTCCTCAAGATGTGTGAAAGCTGTGTTTGAGAAAACCTGAGCCCTTCTTGTCAGAAATCATGGGTAGGATTTCTGGACAGAGGGGCCAGAGCCTTGAGAAGCTCCCAGACCTCTCTGCTCTTGTGTCCATGAGGTATGGGTCAGCTTGGCAAGAGCCTTCTCCATCAGCAGGGACTGGCCCAAACTGCCTGGTACAAAGTTTTAGCACCTTTTTTTTTTTTCTTTTATATGTTCCAAATTTCCCAGAGCCTTTTCATTTCTTGGAACTCCTGTCTGGGAGTCCCACCCCTGGTAGATTCTGGGATTCATGAATGGATGACATCCCCGCCCCCAGCCCCCGACAGAGCTTCCCTCCTCCCTGGACTGCACTCTGGAGACCAGGTGTCTGTGCGCAGCATCCAGGCCAGATGACGGTGAGTGTCAGATCCATGGGGGTATTCTGCCTCCTGTCAAGAGTTGGGCAGAAATAAAATGTTTTCTTTTTTTTGTTTTTAAAGATTTATTTATTATTATACATAAGTACACTGTAGCTAACTTCAGACGTGCCAGAAGAGGGCGTCAGATCTTATTACGGGTGGTTGTGAGCCACCATATGGTTGCTGGGATTTGAACTCAGGACCTTCGGAAGAGCAGTCAGTGCTCTTACCCGCTGAGCCATCTCTCCAGCTCCAAATGTTTTCTTTTTTAAGGGCCAAGACCCCATGGAAGAACAGCAGAGGTCTGGGAGCTTCTCAAGGCTCTGCTCCTCTGACCAGGAAGCCTACCCATGATTTCTGAAAGCTGAGCATGTTGTAGGAAAAGCAATGTAGGTCGCCAACCATGAAGCAGCTGTGCAATGGGGGTCGTTGGTGGATACCTGGTACCTGGGCAGTACAAGAGATGCTCCTGTAGGCTGCAGTGATACCCGACCCCACCTCTTGCAGCCTCTCTGGAGCCTGAGTTTCCCAGGATCACAGCTCATCAGTTGGCAGACACTTGATTTGGCTAGCCACTGCTCAGTAGATCCTTTTCTAGAATTCAGGGATTTGGTTTTTTATTATTGTTGTTGGTTTTTTTTTCTCTCTCCTTTAGATCTGGGAATGGCGGTGGCTTCTTAGGTTTGAGAAGATGCATATCTTCATTTTGATGAATGTTAACTACTGTGAGATGTAATTTTTCTATCTTAGCACCTTGATCCCCAGGAAAGGCAGAGCTACCGTCTTTCTCCTCTCTTTTTTTTTTCTTTTTTTTTTTTTCTTTTTGGTTTTTTGAGACAGGGTTTCTCTGTATAGCCCTGGCTGTCCTGGAACTCACTTTGTAGACCAGGCTGGCCTCGAACTCAGAAATCTGCCTGCCTCTGCCTCTCAAGTGCTGGGATTAAAGGCGCGCGCCACCACACCCGGCTTTCTCTTCTCTTTTTATCCCCCATCTTCCTCTTAATCAGATGAAAGTCCCTATTGGAACAGACACATACAGCTGTAAATATTTACAACATCAGGTTCAAAGCCTGATTCGTCCTTTGGTTTAAAAAAAAAAATTAACATTTTTAACCTCTTTTAAAATAAGCATTTTTAATATTTGTATTATCAAAATAGAAACAGCTTCGTTTTCATAGCAAAAGCAGTCCTTTGGGCTCCAGTAAAATACAGTTGCTAGCTCTGGGAGGTTTTGACCCCGACCCTCAGCCAACTGGTAGACACTCCATGGCTCTGGGCTCCAACTGTAGCACAAGTCTCCCAGCCGAGTACTCAAAGGTACTCTTGTCAAGTCACGAGGTCATGGAATCATTTGCAGGTGACAGCAAAGGACCGAGGGTGCAGGGATGGTCTCAGTGACCAGTCTTCCTTGGTTCCTGGGATACTCTAGGTTGTGTTCTGAGGATTCATGGGCTAGCAGCCGTTCTCAGGAGAGGGAAGTTGCTGATGAAGGCCACTGTATTGGTCTGGGGATGCAACATAAGCCGAGACCTGTTTTGACCTTAGCAAAAGCTGCCATTGTTTCCCGATTCTCTAACTCCTTTCCTGACCCAAACCCTCAGGACATAGTCCAGGCTGGATTTGGATTCACTATGCAGCCTTAAGGTCTTTAGCCTGATGAGTGTAGAGCCGTGGGCTTGTCCCGTCACTCACAGATCTACAAACACTTCCTACCACTTAGTCAGATGCTTCCACACCCAAGCAAGACCAAGCAAGGCCCTACAGGACCACACAAGCCCTTCCAGCCTTCCCACAGGCACTCTCTGTTTTCCCATCTGTCGACTGGGAATGCTTGAGGTCCCTTTTGGTATCATTCTTGTGACGACCTTCCACCCAAGCAGGAAGGAAGAGGAGAGGCTTATGGTACTAGCCAGACTGCCAGCCCGAAGGGAAACTGGAGAGCACTTGCCATGGAGACCTTCAATGTGTACCCCCTCTCAGCTCTAAAGCAGCTCTGCACTCAGGGATGGATAAAGCACGAAGGGCCCCAGAAGAGGGCAGGGCTGGAAGACAGAGCTGCCAAACTGATAGAGCATGAAAGACCTCAAAGAACCTCCAGGATTCTCCCCAAAAGAGAAACTGAGAGGCCCAGAGAGGGAAGTGATAGCAAGCTAGTGTAATACTGGGATGCCAAAGAAGTCTGTGGTTCCCAGCCCTCTCTCTTCCTACATCCAAGCAGGGGAGGCTGCTACACTGTGGCTTGGAGGAGCCTCCAGCACACGGAAGGGAGAAGCCAAGGGACTCAGGCGCTGAGTCCCTTGTACACGCTGAAGCTCTTCAGTCCTTGCAGCTTGCCATTACCTCGAAGCTGTCAGAAATACAATCTCTGGGCCCACCTAGAACTACACACTCAGCGTCTGCCTGCCATCCATATACTTAGAAACTGATATACACGGAGGAAACTGCATCGCTCTGGAGAAACCTTAGTGTGAAGACTGAGAACATACCTTGGTGGAAACTTCTAGAAGCCTGTGGCACAGATGCCAAGAGGGGTTGACCCTTCCCCACCTGGAAAATGAGTAAGTAGAACAAACCGTTCAGAATCCAGGGGAGCCACACAGCCAGGCTACCCCTCAGAGTAAGAAGGGGTATGCACACACCTGTGGCCTGGCACCTACTCTTGGTCTGCCAGGCCATTGGCAGGACTCCGACTGTGACTCTTTAAAGATCAGTTTGTAAAGATAGCTGCATTCAGAAGTGGTTCCCCTCTGACTAGGTCATGGATAGGGCAAGCTGGTGCCCTTGACTCTAGCCCAGCTCACAGACCTGCAAGGCCTGGTCAGTGGCGCCCGGGGCTGCTCTTCCGGCTCAGCGGCAGTACTCCCGCTCAATGCTCGCCATGAGCTCCTCTTCAGAGTAGTCATAGGAGATGGCCGACTGCCCCTCGGGTCTCTTGGGGCTGCTTCCTCGGGCTCTGTGGATAAGGAATGCAGACAGAGGTGGATATCACCTTCAGACTCCCATCTCCTCTAGCAACCACAGTAGTCTTTAAGTGGTCCATCCTAACATCTGAACCCAAACCCTCTGCTCTGGATACACCCGAATCCTACATGACCATCTTCACTTATATCTACCGTCATCCTCCCATTTTATCCACTAAGACCTGGAATGAGGGTGAAACAGGACAAGTCAGATGCCCAGGCCTATCTGATGTTCCTAGCTGACCCTCCAAGAACAACATCCAGGGCTCTGTATATACTTCTCCCAAAACACAGTGAGAGACCTGGGTAAGCTGCTTGACCTTCAGAGATCTGACTGTTGCCAAAGCATTTGCCTTTCCCACTGTACCTGCAGAGCAGAGGGGGACATCCAAATGCTTTGGAGGATGGTAGATCCCAGCTGGCTTTGATGCACAGTAACTGTATGTCTACATTAGTCCTGTCTCTTGCTGTTTTCATCAGTAAGTAGAAAGGACCGCATCCCAAGAAAGACCAGAGGACGGCTAGGGTGCTGCTTGTGTCTAATACGGAGATGAGGACTTAGGAGGGACTGAGCAGGAGTAACTGCTTGTGAGCTGACTGCGGCCTTGCAAGCCTGGAATAGTGGTAGTGGCTACCCTTCCTGACGGTTCCTCTGGAGTCTCTACTGACTGCTGTCAGAGATAAAGGAATACAAGGGCCCACCATACCATCAGAACAAGCCAGGGAGCTGTGCAGGAAGTTGGCTTTCCTGCCATTCTGGAGACCCTCAACAGGAACAAGCTCTTCTAGGCTTACCCCCGCCAGCCCATGGCACTAGTAGTCGTGAAAGCTGAAGCAGCTGGCACCCAAGGGCGCTGTGACATGGCTATAGGCCCCACACACCATTCCTCTCCCACTATGCATGCTGATATCCCTGCAGGTGGATACCCAGAGTTAAGTACAATATATGTTAAGGACAGTGTGCAGATGTTGGGCTCTCCCTCTCCATCATGTGGGTTCTGGAGACTAAATTATGTTGTCAGACTTGGTGGCAAGTACCTTTACCTATGGAGCCATCTTGCTGCCTCTCCCATTTTATCTCTGTATGGGGCAGTGAACCTATGGCATTGCACATACCAGGCAAGTTCCCACTAGACTGTGTTGCCAGCCCCTGAGGAGTTTTAAAGGCAAAGAGTCCAGGGCCCTGGGACTCTACTTACAGGGTTTGGGGTGAGTTTTGTTGGTTTTGTTTGTTTGTTTGTTTTAGACAGTGTCTCACTGGGTAGCCATGGCTAAACTGGAACTTGCTATATACACAAGGTGGGCCTGGAACTCTTGCCTCTGCTTCTGCCTCTGTGTCCTAAGTGCTGGGATTAAAGACTGAGCCACCAGCCTGGCAGCACCACATGTGAAACTTGAAGGGGTTTTAAGTGCATTTTCTTTCTTTCTTTTTTTTTTTTTTTTTTTTTGGTTTATTTTGAGACAGGGTTTCTCTGTCTAGCCCTGGCTGTCCTGGAACTCACTTTGTAGACCAGGCTGGCCTCGAACTCAGAAATCCACCTGCCCAGCTTAAGTGCATTTTTTTGATGACAGTTTTGGAGCTGCAGTAAAGTCCTTGCAGCAAAGGACAGTCTTTACAGATAAACCCACAGAATACAGCGGGACATCCAAGTGTATCTGAACAGACCTGAATAGTCCAGAGTGGCCACAGAGAAGCCAGATTGGGATGGAGGAAGGGAAGGAGAGAAGGAGGGAGGGAGAGAGGGAGGGAGGGAGGGAGGGAAGGAGGGAGGGAGGGAGCCAGGAAATCAGGAAGTTGGGTGGGGTCAGGAGGAAGCTCAGAGCTGCTGTGGGGACTAGGCTCTGAAGCCACCATTCATGCCCCTTGAGGGCACAGCTCTCCATGTTGAGAGCCTCACTGTCCTGTAGGACAGGGGACTGGAAGGCTCTAAGTGGCTATGAGGGAAGCACTTCAGGCTCCTCCCCATACTTACTCAGAGGCACAGCTGTCTTCAGGGTTGCCCTTAATCTTCTTCTCTGGGGACACCTTGAGCAGGAAGATAGGAAAAGGCATCAAAAATTGTCACCAGTATAGTGGATCAACACTCTGGCTTTATGGAAGAGACAACAGCCACCGTGTTTAAATCAGAGTCTGTAAACATCAGGATGGAGCCTCTTCCCTTGGACTCTGGAGCCCCAGTTACCCATTTTGCAGTCAAGAAAACTGAGGCTGTGGGAGAGACTTATAAAACTCATAAATGGGGCTGGTGAGATGGCTCTTCCAAAGGTCCTGAGTTCAAATCCCAGCAACCACATGGTGGCTCACAACCATCCAAAATGAGATCCGATGCCCTCTTCTGGTGTATCTGAAAACAGCTACGGTGCACTTACATATAATAAATAAATAAATCTAAAAAAAAAACCACAACAACTCATAAATGAACAAACAAACAAAAATAAGAAACAGCAGCACTGAGATCGGGTCTCTTGCGTCACAACTGCCACCACTTAGGGGTTCATTCTGTCTCTCACCTCCAGACATCAGTGTCCCAATGTGCCTAGCATGAGACCATCCTACCCCTACCTCCAGGGATCATATCACACAGCCTCAAGAATGTCGCGCATGCCCACAGGTCTCTGACCAGCAGAGACAGTGGGAAAAAATGACCTGGGTATGCCAAGGCGGGTTCAGAGCAGCTTGCCTTCGCAGCTTCTGCTTTATTCTGCTTCTCTCTCTCTCAGGATTCACACAGCTGCAGCCGTTCACTCACTCACTCTGGTCTCTCCTATGCTGGTCTCTGGTCTCTGCTATGCGGGAGTCTCTTACGCTGGTCTGGTCTCTCCTACGCTGGTCTGGTATCCCCTCATCTGGTCTCTCTAATCTTCTAAATCTTCTAAATCACTTTCCCCTGGGACTGCCCACAATTTATCCTCTTCCATTCACTCACTTTACCTCACACCACCCAATCATAGACACACACGTCCAAGGCAGCATGCAGGATTGGCTGATAGAATGGTATCGTGAGAAGTTGCACTAATCTCTCCAACGAGTCACACATGCTGCTTTTACTGCACATGACTGAGACTGGGATAAACAAGCAAGGTCACGGGGCTTAGCATAGAGCCAGGGCACCATCTTTGGCTCGTGCGGCCCCACCCACTCCCCACACAAGAACCCTGTACCTTCCCTTCAGCAAGTATGCACTAAGTTCATGTTTACCCTGGGCACACACCTGTAATCCCAGCATGTGGGATGCTGGGGTGGAGAGATGGCTCAGTGGTTAAGAGCACTGACCGCTCTTCCAGAGGTCCCGAGTTCAACTCCCAGCCACATGGTGGCTCACAACCATCTGTAATGGGATCTGATGCCCACTTCTGGTGTGTCTGAAGACAGCTACAGTGTATTCATACACAATATGTATTTATATATGTATATACATTTTATTACATATATAATATGTATATATGTGTGTATGTATATATATTGAAACAACTACAATTTTTTAAAAAGAACTGTGAGCAATATGTATGTTGCTTATAGGTAACCTGGCCTAAAGCATTTTGTGATAGCGACTTGAAGCAACAGTGATGCAAAGATAATGGTTTAAAACAACAACATCAACAAAACCTAAAAACCTATCTAGGACAAAAGGCTCAGGAAAAGACTGGTCACCTAGAGTCAAGAAGGAGGTAGGTGAGACAGCAGCAGGCTTTTCTGCTCGGTGGCAGCCTGGAGACCAGAGTCAGAGTGCTCCAGGGATGTGGGAGAACAGAGTGCTCCAGGGATGTGGGGGGAGCAGAGTGCTCCAGGGATGTGGGAGAACAGAGTGCTCCAGGGATGTGGGAGAACAGAGTGCTCCAGGGATGTGGGGGAGCAGAGTGCTCCAAGGATGTGGGGGAGCAGAGTGCTCCAGGGATGTGGGAGAACAGAGTGCTCCAGGGATGTGGGGGAGCAGAGTGCTCCAGGGATGTGGGAGAACAGAGTGCTCCAGGGATGTGGGGGAGCAGAGTGCTCCAGGGATGTGGGAGAACAGAGTGCTCCAGGGATGTAGGGGAGCAGTTTTGAATTTGTAATTCTATTCTAGAATCCATCAACATAAACAAACAAAAAATTCAAACGTTCAGTTTATCAATCATTACCTTTTCTGGGGAAAGTGTGTGTGTGTGTGTGTGTGTGTGTGTGTGTGTGTGTGTGTGTGTGTGTGTGTGTGTGTGTGTGTGTATGTGTGTGTGTACCTGTGCACATGTAGGGGTGTGCATATGTGACACATGTGCACATCCATTTATAGGACAGGTCTACCTCTATCACTGACTACTTTTCTGTTGGTTTGGTTTTTAGCCAGAGTGTCTCACTACACCCAGAGCTCAAATACTGGCTAACTGGCTGGGCAGTGGGCTCCAGGGACACCATCTCAATCCCCAGAACAGTCAAGGTTATAGGTGCAAACCACCAGATCCAGATTTCACGTGGATGCCGGGATCTGAACTCAGGCCCTCATATTTGCACATAGACATTCTGCTCACTGACCCTTCTTCCCCAGCCTCCTGGGAAGATTTTTAAGGTTGTTTTGTTTTGTTTTTTTAAAATCTAGATAGAGGTTGGTGGAGACGTTGCTCAGTAGTTGTGATGGCTATCCTTGGTTGTCAACCTGACTACATCAGAAGGAACTTCAATCTGGAAATAAAGGGCACACCTGTGAGATTGTTTTGCTTGGTTTGAAGTGTGCGAATCCATTTCTAGTCCAGACCTTCCAGGTAGGAAGACACGCTGCCTTTGAACCAGAACTTGAGGCAAAAGACACACCTTGTTGTTGTTGTTGTTGTTTGGATTTTTTGTTTGTTTTTGGTTTTCGGGACAGGTTTCTTTGTGTAAGTGTGGCTGTCCTAGAACTAGCTATGTAGACCAGGGAAAACATACATTTAATCTGGGCCACACCTTTTGCTGGAAGCCTATATAAGAACATGCTCTCCCCTTGCTAGCAAGTCCATTCCTTCATTGGCACTAGAGCCTACTTCTTTGAAATTCTAGTGTCTACTGAAGACCAGTTGAGACATCAGCCTTGTAAACTGAGCAACTTCTAGATTCTTGGGCTTTCCATTCATAGCCCACCACTTTGGGTTATTTGGATCATAGCCTTTAAGTGACTCTAATAGATCTCTCTTCTATACATATAGAAAAAGAGATTCGTTCTATACGTTCTGCTTCTCTAGAGAACCCTTACTAATACCACAGTATAGATTAAGAGTGTTCACATAGGCTGGAGAGATGGCTCAACAGTTGAGAGTACTGACTGCTCTTCCAGAGGTCCTGAGTTCAATTCCCAGCAACCACATGGTGGTCTTCAGCCATCTGCAGTGGGATCCAACGCCCTCTTCTGGTGTCTGGGAACAACGACAGTGTACTCATATACATGGAACGAATGAATCTTAAAAAAAAAAAACCAGGGGGCTGGTGAGATGGCTCAGCGGGTAAGAGCACCCGACTGCTCTTCCGAAGGTGATAAGTTCAAATCCCAGCAACCACATGGTGGCTCACAACCATCTGTAACGAGATCTGGTTCCCTCTTCTGGAGTGTCTGAGGACAACTACAGTGTACTTACATATAATAAAATAAAATAAATCTTAAAAAAAAAAAAAAAACCATAAGCCATGGACAGAGTGGCAGAACCTGCTCCAGCCTTGGCCTTCACAACTTCTGTGCCAGCCTCCTGGATCCTCCCGGTGAGTGTGGCCAGCTGGTCTTGGGGAAAGTCAACCTTAGGGGTACACTGAGAGATTTGGGGGATGATCGTCTTCCTGGCGTGGCCACCAATGACAGGCACATTGACTCGAGCTGGATCCAAACCCTTTAGCTCTGCCACAAACGTGTTCGCTCTGACGATGTCAAGGGTTGTCACACCGAAGATCTTGTTGGGGTTGTACACGCCATGCTTCTTGAAAACTTCTGCTGTGATGGGGATGGTGGAGTTAACTGGGTTGGCAATGATGCAAACCATGGCTTCTTTTGTCTTCTCCCTCGTGGACGCCATGAACGGGAAGGAAGGAGTCGTTGAGAGTTCTTTTGTTCAGTCCAAAGAGACGGAATGCACTTACTTCTCTACGCCCTTGCTGTTGGGGAAAAAGGGCCTGGAGAAGAACCCGGGCATTGGCAAGATCACTCCTTTTGAGGAGAAAATGATTGCCGAGGCCATCCCTGAGCTGAAGGCCTCCATCAAGAAAGGCGAGGACTTTGTCAAGAACATGAAGTGAGAGGTGCGAGCCTTCAGCAGCAGCAGCAGCATCCTAACTTATTCAGCATCATGTCATTGGAACCACTTGAGAGTCTAGTTTGCGTTGATGGAGGGTGTTGAATCAGCATCTCTTCCAAATTATGTCTGGTCTGTTGATAATGACAGTAAAGCAGGCTCTGATTTTCTTTTAAAAAAAAAAAGCAAAAGAGTGTTCGCTGCTCCTACGGAGTACCTGGGTTTGGTTACCACACACCTGTGTCAGCTTGGAACTCCCTGTAACTCCAGCCCTAGGGGATTCAATGCCTACTGGCTTCTACAGGCGTCTGCTTGCCTGTGCTGCATATAAATACACACACACATTAGGTAAATAATATTTTTAAAGTTTATCTGAGGGTAATGTCACACACCAGTAATCTTAGTACTCAGGAAGCCAAGACAGGGGGATCAGGAGTTCAAAGCCATTCTCAGCTATAAAAGGAATTTGGGGCCAGCCTGGGCTACATAAGACTCTGTCTCAAATACCAGAGAAAACAAAACACCCAAAAAACAAAACACTTTGCCTGTGGTAAAAATACACATTCCCTACATTTTTTTTCTGGTTCAGTTACTTCCACGCGTGTCCTCCCGTGTCCCTTAAGCACGTTCGCACTGTTACACACCAACGGGCCACACGGCTCTTCATCCTGCTGCACTGAAAGTTCACTAAACACTAATACCCCACAGCCTCTCCCAGCCCTGGTAACCACCATGGTTGGTGTTTCCCATCTTTGAATTTGCCTGGTCTGAGGACTCACAGACACACCTGTGGATCTGTCCTTTGTCCTTTGGTGACAGGCACACTGTCTTTAAGGCTCATCCATCTATGGAGCAACGTCTGACAGAATGTCTAAAGAGTGAAAGTCATCCTGTCCCATGGATGTCCCTGTGTGGTTTCTCCAGGTACCTGCAGATAGACACCGTATTGCTTCCAGCCATGTTTGAGCTGTGGTGGCAATGATTCTGTGAATACGCCGTGAACCAATCTCTTTGGACAACATTTTCCATCCTTCCGGGTGTACATGAAGTTTCTTTCTCACATTCACTCCAATCTGCCTCCCTACAGCTTTCTGTGAGTTTTAGCTGCCCATCCTGCTGTAGCTGGTTTGATTTTTATGAAGGCTTCTTACTTGGGCACCTATCTCTTCCATTAAGCTTCCATTGGCGCCAACTTTGCTGCCATCTGCTTGGCTGCTTCTCCTCTCGTTAGGACTCTAAGGTTTGTGATGGTTTCTGACCAGGCAGGTGACAAGATCAAAGATGGAATCCAGCACCAACCCCTGGACCTGCTGCTCATAGGAATACCTGCTTGGTGATAGCAGGGGTCATTACTCTCCCTGGAGGGAGCCAGGATGACAAAACTGTATTGCCATGTGAACTGTGCTCTTAGAACTGGGATCAGGGGGGCTGGTGAGATGGCTCAGTGGGTAAGAGCACCCGACTGCTCTTCCAAAGGTGATAAGTTCAAATCCCAGCAACCACATGGTGGCTCACAACCATCCGTAACGAGATCTGGCGCCCTCTTCTGGAGGGTCTGAAGACAGCTACAGTGTACTTATATATAATAAATAAAATAAATCTGGGATCAGAAGAGCCACGTTCTGGCTGTTTCCCTGATGGCTCCATGTTGTTCCATCTGTCCAGTTCTCACCTCTGTTTCTCTTTGGGCCCGTGTTTTGATACATGGCGCTTTCTCCGGCCAATTTGTTTAAGCCTTGAACTTGACCGTCATAGGTGGGAAATACATCAGCTCCCTCCTGGAACATGCAGCTTTGCCAAAGCCAAGGATGAGCTTGAGGGAGAGGCAGAGACAGGGACATCCAGCCCCCTGCTCCAGCCCTCTGGAGGCCTGCTGCCAGCTGCCCACACTCACATCTGGACCAACAGAGTGAGCACTAGGGCCACAGGCACTGTGCTGAGCTCAGGGTGCACATGTGCTTGTGAGTGTGCACAGTGGGGTAGGAGAAGGCATAGCTCTCCTCACCATCCCAAGAAGCCTTTAGACAAACAGAGCACAGCCATGCGAAGAGACAGAGAACCCGAGGAGCTGGAAAGGTGGTATCTCTTCAGGTCTCCTTGGACTCTTACAAGTAAGTGTGTGCATATGTGTATATATGTTTGTAAGTGTGCACTTGTGTGTGTGTGTGTGTGTGTATATATATATATTTGTAAGTGTGCATTTGTGTACACACACACAGATGCACTCCTGTATGTAAAGTTTCAAAGGCTTTCTCTGCCTACTTTACTTACCAAAATATATCCCTCATCTTCTATGGAATGTTCTCCCCTTAGTTGATCAGCTTGGTGTGTACAGTGTGTACATGTGCACAAATGTAGTATATGTACAATGGATATAGGGCACTACAGGTAGTTAAGAAGCACAGCTTTGTACAGTCTTCATAAATATGTGTAGCTATGCATCCACACCCACTAAACCTTGGACATAGCAGCTCACAACCCCCTCCCCACACACACAATGTTCTCATCCCTGCTCCCTTCTTCCCTGCCCCTCCCCCAGGAAGCTCCTAATCTACTCTGCCACTGCGGACAGGTCTCCAGAGGAATGGAAGCTTCAGTATGGACTCCTTACCACCTGGCTTCTTTCTCTTAGCATAGTGATGGAGAGATCCACCCGCACTGTCTGATGTACTCCCATGTACTTCTATGTTATCTTCTCTATGAATTATCTTTGAATCCCAGGTTGGTTGGTTTGGTTGATTTTTAAATTTTAAATTTTTAAAAAAATTTTTATTAGATATTTTCTTCATTTACATTTCAAATGCTTTCCCAAAAGTCCCCTATACCCTCCCCCCCGCCCTGCTCCCCTGCCCATCCACTCCCACTTCTTGGCCCTGGCGTTCCCCTGTACTGGGACATATAAAGTTTGCAAGACCAAGGGGCCCCTCCTTTCCAATGATGGCCGACTAGGCCATCTTCTGCTACATATGCAGCTAGAGACACAAGCTCTGGGGGTACTGGTTAGTTCATATTGTTGTTCCACCTATAGGGTTGCAGACCCCTTTAGCTCCTTGGGTACTTTTAAAATTTTTTAATTAATTAATTTATTTTTTAAATCTGTGCAAACTTGAACACAGAAAAGTATTAAGGGACCTCCAGTGCCTAACGTACCAGAGGGCAGTTTTCAAGATTTTGCCAGACTCCTCTCTTCACCACCAGAGGGCACTGTTCTTCCAGCACAGTGGTCAGTGCCCATGGCCTCTTGGGAAGTGTTCTTTGTGACTGCACAGCCCCAGTCCTTCATGACCACCCAGTAGCAAGCAAAGCACATGAGCCTCCATCCCTGACCTAAAAGCTGGGAACCCCACAGAGGGCACATCTGTGCCTTCCACCCCTAGGAACTGAGCCTCTAGCTTTTAAAATTCTTACTCCTGGTAGCCTACTGATGCTACAATCTCCCAGGATCCTGCCCCTAAGGTCAGAGAGGAGCATCTGCCTTTCTATTTTCTTTCCATTTTAAAATTGGTTCTATTCAGAATTGACCTTTTTGAGACAAAGACTCATTATATAGCCCTGGCTGGCCTGGAGCTCTGTATGTAGACCAAGCTGGCCTCAAACACTCGAAAATCTACCTGCCTCTGCCTCCTAAGTGCTGGGATTACAAGCCAGCACCATTGCAACCTGGCTTAGAAAGAAAATGGAAGTGTTTTCCCACTTCTGGGTTTCTGGTGGAATGTGCCGTTGTTTTATTAAGGGCTGGGCTCTGCAGTACCCCCTTTGCCATCTGCCACAACGAGGAGACTTCTTTTGGCTGGGGTTTCTCCACTCCTTGACATGTCCTCAGTGCTGTCTTTCCTGTTCCTTCCTCAGAGCCTCCTTGTCACAGCATGGACTCCTGTCTGTGGCCTTCCCAGCATTGTGTGAGTTCTCAGAGTCAGCCATGTGCTTTCTTCTTCTTGATGTACCGTGGGAACCCCGCTTCATGCTATTTACAGGTGTGATCTTTGCTCTAGCCTTGTCTGCAGACAGAGTGGTACTGTCTGGAAGCTCTTTGTTTTGTTTTTGCTGTGAGTCCAGTATCCTTAAGCCCCTCTGGTGAGTCTGCTTTGCAGCCGTGAGCTCCTTTCTGTTGCTTCTTCCCTTCAGATTCCACAGCAGTGCCAGCCATGAGAACCCTAAAGTCTCGCTCACCTGGTGGCAACAGAAAGACTCCCCCCAGCCCCTCTTGGCTACAGCAAATATGAAACTTTGCAAAAGTGGTAAACAAGATGTCATTCAGCGCCAGGAGAAGGTACCACTGTTCCAAACAGGCTTGTGACAAATCCTACACACACACACACACACACACACACACACACACACACACACACAGTGGAAGCAGTGCTCTATGGTTTCCCTAGGTCACTACTGATTGGGATTTACAAGGCAGAGGAGGGAAGTAACAGTTACTACCCAGCACTAAAAGCATGGTGGTGCATGCCTTTAATCCCAGCACTCGGGAGGCAGAGGCAGGCGGATTTCTGAGTTCAAGGCCAGCCTGATCTACAAAGTGACTTCCAGGTCAGCCAGAGCTAGACAGAGAAACCCTGTCTCGAAAAACCAAAAAAAAAAAAAAAAAAAAAAAAAAAAGAAAGATGGCTCCTTCTCTAAAAGCACCCACCAACATCACCAGTGCAGCCTACTCTAGGACTGAGATAGTCCAGTCACACACACACACACACACACACACACACACACCGCCACTACCACCACCACCACCACCATGGCACTGTAACAAGCATTTGAAAAGATGAGAGAGCACTTCAGTTCCCTGCCCCCACCCTCCACGGATGAATCAATATTGTACAGCTCATTTTACCCAGGAAGAGGCCAACTGATGGCCAGGGGCTCCACTGTGTCCTTCAGGATTGCTAAATGGGTCTTAAAAACACCAACTCCAATCCCTGGGTTTACTCAGCTTTCCCCCTCTGCAGAATCTGACGTTTCAAATACCCCAACTACTACCATTCACGGTCAAGTTCTAGTGACTCTGGGAAAGGATTTCTGCCTTGGGTGCTTCATGTGGCCATGAGGTTAAAAATTAACCCAGAACAGTAGCAGGAGAGGGGGTTGGGCCCATGACTTAAGGGCCGGGGATTTGATAGACTATCTCACATCCCTTAAAATATGTAAGAATACCCTACAAGAAAAATCTGTTTATGAGATGTTTCAGTAGGACAATTCAAAATAGAATCACACATACATACAAATACACATTAAAAAAAAATAAAAGAGTTAGAAAGATTATCCCTACCTTTAATTTTTTTCTTATAACTCACTTTGGCAAAACTAAAACAACAGACAAATCCAACCACAAAAATTGTCTAAATAGGGGCTTGAGAGATAGCTCATCAGTTAAGAGCACTGGCTGCTCTTCCAGAGGTCCTGAGTTTAATTCCCAGCAATCTCATGGTGGCTCACAACCATCTGTAATGAAATCCAATGCCCTCCTCTGGTGTGTCTGAAGACAGCTACAGTGCACTCATATATATATAATAAATATATATATATATATATATATATATATATATATATATATATATATATTTTAAAATTATCTAAATATGCTGGGCATAGTGGCGCACAGCTTTAATCCCAGCACTTGGGAGGCAGAGGCAGGTGGATTTCTGAGTTCAAGGCCAGCCTGGTCTACAGAGTAGGAAAAAAATGTCTAAGTAGGCATGATGACATACACCTGCAATACCAGTACATTTTTTATCTTGTATTCTGTAAATAAGTACAATCATTATGTCATTAAAATAAAAATATGGATGAACACAGAAAGAATTAATACAAGACCAATATTAAATACTCATTAAAGTTAGTATCAGGTCCCCTGGGACAGTGGTTCTCAACCTTAGGGTCACGACTTCCCTAGGGGCCTGAATGACCCTTTCACAGGGGTCATATATCAGAAATCCTGCATATCAGATATTTACATTATAGTTCATAACAGTAGCAAAACTATAGTTATGAAGTAGCATTGAAAATAATTTTATTGTTGAGGGTCACCACAACATGAGGAACTGTATTAAAGGGTTGTAGCATTAGGAAGGTTGAGAGACACTGCATTGGAGGGAGGGAGTTACAGGGAGCTGTGAGCAGCCTGACATGGGTGGTGGGGACTGAACTTGGGTCCTCTGCAAGAGCAGGAAAAACTCAGAACCAGTGAGCCATCCTTTTTTGGGGGGGGGCGGGGGGTTCGAGACAGGGTTTCTCTGTGTAGCCCTGGCTGTCCTGGAACTCTGTAGACCAGGCTGGCCTCAGACTTACAGAGATCTACCTGCCTGGGCTGGGATTAAAGGTGTGAGCCGCCACCCACTGACCACACTTTATTTCTTGAACCTACCTCCTCACGCCTCTCACTCTCTCACTCGGCTACCCCTTGGGTCAAGGACTTGGTCAGCTGGACATCCAGAGTAACCCTGCTGCATCATGGTGTCCCTAACTTTCTTCTGTCTGATCCACCCTTCTCCTGCCGTTGAGCAATCTCCAGCACAACACAAAAACTCACCCTCTTTAGCCTTCAAATGCCCACTTCATTCTCAACAAAGCCTGTACCCCTGACATAGCAAGACATAGTTGAAGACCTTTTCACCCCATACCCCAGCTCACCTAACTGTACCTACCATCATGGGCACACATAACCTCCTCTCCACCTCTGCTCATGTCCTCTGACTATTTCAGACTCAAGTTCATCTGCCCTTGGAGCATGTCTGTCACTCCCTCCTGGGGACTCCTCAGGCTCAGACATCTCCCTTCCCCCTGGATCCCAGACCAGCGCTCTGGATACCTGTCTTTGTCCCTGAACCTAATGCAGGCTCCACTTACTAGGGAATGTAGCTGTGGCTGGGACTTCCTGTCTCTGTTATATTCTTCGGCTGATACTCCGAAAGACAGAGGGAAAATCCATCTATTTCCGAACCTTTGGAAGTTTCCCAAGTGCTTGAAAATGACGCTGAAAAATTGTTTCCTCGCTGTGTCAAAATCTCCTCCAGATCCCTCAACTGTTTATCCAGTGTTGGTGTTACATAACTGTAGGCTGATGTAGTCTTAGAGGAATCCCATTATATAATTCAGTCCTCACCACAGCTCACTTGTCCTGTTGTAAACCTCGACTGGGCAATGGAAAGGAGGGACCGGACAGAGAGAGCTCTGTACCCAGGGCTTCCCATCATCCCAGTGGCCTTTCCATGATGCTTGCCTGGTAACTGGGCCCAAGAAGGCCTTCCTTCTACCTCTGCCAGCCTGCAGAAACCTCTGACTCCTCTATCTTTGGCCTCCTCTTCCAGCCAGGAGCAGCTAAGACCCGTACTGATTTTTAGCTCTGTAGCAGCAAACCAGCGCCAATCCAGCAAAGACAAGTTTTTCTAGAACAGCGGGGGGTGTTATTACAAGTGTTCAGCAAGAGAGGATAAGGAAGCTAAAAGAGTCAGTGCATCTTAAAAATAGCTTGTACTATGGGAATTGCCTGGCCAGCCAAAGATCCGGATGTGTCCGACGCGGCAGGGCGTTTTTCCAACCACTGTTTGGCAGGTGGTCCACCCACTTATCGCCTCCTCCCACCGTATTCCCTGATGGCCAAAGCAAAGGCCCTTGCTGGTCAATTCCCACCTGGGCTGTAAGGATGCTGCAACCGGACTCCATGCAGCCCCACTGGTAAAGGAAGGCAAGCCCTGAGTCAGAAGAAAGTTCTAGGTGTTTCTGCCAACTGTTGTTTGTATTTGCTCCTTTAATATAGACAGTAGCGGGCACCCGCCCAGGAGGCAGAGTGAGCATATGCAGGAGTTGGGGGTAAGGAAGGGTCACAAAACCCTATAAGGGACGGGGGGGGGGGGGGGCACTCTGGGTGAGCTGGGGACAGAGGCGCCAAGTAGGAACGGAGGCCTGGGTGGGAGGACACTAGGGATGCAGACAGATGGGTGGAGGGCCCGGCCCCTACACTCACCGCGGGTGCGAGCCGGGTGGGGCCTCGTGGGGTCCGCTCCTGGGGCCCCCAGGCCTCCGACTCGGCCAGCAACTGATCCAGCAGGCGCAGGGTCTCCTCCCGGCCGCCGGAGGGCGTCGCGGGGCGGGGGTCACGGCCGCTCTCCTCCTGCTCCGCGACCGTCGGGGCCTTGTCAGCCGTGCCGCCCTCCAAGGCTGTCTCTCCCGGGCCTGTCTGGCGCCTGTCAGGGCTGCGCCGCCGCCTCGGGATCCGGCCGCTCCGGCTGCTGCCGCTGCCCATGGCGCGCACCCAGCCTGGAGCGCGCAGCCGGGGAGACGGGAGGGACTGGGGCGGGAGCGCGGCGGGCCAGATGGGGCGAGGGAACAGCAAAGGGGACTCTGGAGGAGTGAGCGGCGGAGGGTGCGATGGAGGGATGGGAAGGGGGGAGTCACGGGGGATGGGCGCTATGAGAGATGGGGGCAGCGGGAGGAGTCACGGGGGGCGCGGGGATGGAAGAGACAGAGAAGCAAGAGTGATCTGGGAGGCTGGAAAAGGTAGAGGCTGCTAGGGGAGGGGGGGCTCCTCAGGGGGAGAATGGGAGGATGGGGAAAGACTTGGAGAAGATGAAGAACGGGGTGGGGCAGGGGGAGCGCCGGGGACAGGGAGAAAATGGGGAAGGTGATCCTAGGGGAAGGAGAGTAAGCGGATGAGGAGAGGGTGGGAGTGACTCGCTGGGAGACTCTCAGGGTGCGGCGGGGTGTGTGGGAAGTTTGGGGTAGGGTGGTACTGCAGGGAGGTGCAACAGGGTTGGTGTTGTATGGAAGGGAGCCTTAAAGGGTGCAGAGTGGATACACTGGTGGATGGGAAATCAGGGCGAAAGGATCATCTTGGGAAAGTTTGGGGGAGCCCCATGGAGCACGGGTGGGAGTCATGCTGGGAGCAAGGGGAGCAAGGCACCGGCTGAAAAGAGCTGGGGGTGAAAGACAGAGGAATGCTTGCAGCAGAGCCGGATGCCAGGGAAGGGGAAGATCAGGAGTTCGGGTTGGAGAATAGCGCTGACGGAAAGGAGGTCTTTGGGGCTTCAGGTACAGGACTGAGAGAACAGAGACAAAGTGAGCGGGGAAGGGGAACAGAAAAGGAGAGCCGGAGATGTGTGTGTGAGTGTGTGTGTGAGAGAGAGAATGTCCAAGGGAGGGGAGAGCTTCAGGGTGGCCAGCCCAAGTGCGGATTGAGAGGCGTGTACCGGGGGCCCTGGGCGGGGCACACTGAAGGGGCGTGTTCCTGGACAGAGACTCTAGGGTAGGAGAGAAGACTCTGGAGTGGGCCTGTGAACCGGGGAGGGAAGGCTGCGCAGAAGCTTGGGGTGGTTAGATTGTGGAAGATTGCGACCCCGGGGAGTGACAGGGTGAATTTAGAGGTCCAAAGACGACCTTTCTCTTCACCATCTTTCTGACCTCCGATTGGAGTTCCTCTGGCCCTTCACCACAGGCTCTGGCTTCCTTTTCTCCAGGTATAGATCTAGTTACTAAAGCTGTCACCACTGAGGTTTCTACAGGGCTGGGGCGACCCTGGCAAACCCCTGGCAAGCTAGATTTGTGCTTTTACGAGACAATTTCTGGAGGCTTACCATAGGCTGATTCTTTGCCTGCTTCCCTTCCAGCACTTTCCAAGGCAGGGTGATTTAAATACCCTAAGTTTGGTTTTCTCTGATTTTGGCTTGCTAATAACCGCATCCGTACTGGCCAACCCAATGTGAAAGTGGAATTTTGGGTGAAATTCTTCCAACGGTGGCATAAAATTTTACTATTTTTATCACCGCAGGAATAGACGTATGCCCACGGAAGTAGGATACACACAAGACCAAATTTGCGTTAGTGTGTTTGTATTACCAAGAGAACTAGAGAAGAGTAAGGGTTTACACTTCCCCTTCCTTTTTAAAATGGGATTTCTTGATCATCCAGATGTAGGGTATGGGGCCAAATACATGACTTGATGACATTTGGGTGTTTCAAGTGCACAGATGTGTCTAGGTTAGAGATTACTGACATAAGTTTTCTCTTTATGAAAACAAATCTCATCTTGAACCTCTTCAAGCCAGGGGGAAAAAGACAGAGAGAATGAATTTTTTTCTTGAGCAAAGTTCAACTCAGTTTAATCATTTAAAAGAAAACACATTTTACTCCTGCCCAAGTAGAGTCTAGTCATGTGACTCCGAGTTTAAATATAGCCAGCGCTCCTGTGTTCTCCAGAGCAGCCAAATTTTTCTCGCTACTCTTGATTTCAACTGTTTCCCTCAGACTTGTCTCTGTGGCTGTGCTTGCACAGGAGTCGTGCCAAAGCCCGTGTTCTCTCTGAGATCACACATAATGTCAGCCACATTTGGAGTCCTGCCTTCCACGAGAGTCTGGAAGGGCTAGACAGAAGGAGGCATCGCACTGCGGGCCTGTCTTCTCAGCACTCGTGGAGCAGAGGCAGCTGATTAGGAGATCCCGGTCATCTCCGGGAATGCTTTCTTAGCAAGTTTGAGAGGATAGTCTGGACTGCAGGAGACCAACCATCTGAAAACAAACCTACACTAATACTGAGCTCACAGACAGCCTCCAAGACCCTTTCTAAGGGTAGAGAAGAGTCTGCCCAGAGCGGTTAGACTCAAGAATCTCAAAAAATAAAAGACAAAGCTAAACTTCCAGACAGGAGTCTTACAATCACACGTAGACTTTTGTTTGGTTCGAAACAGGGTCTCACTTTGTGACTCTGGCTCACCTGGAACTCATTATGTAAACTAGGCTAACTTCAAACTCTCAGAAATCCTCCTACCTCTGCCTCTTGAGTGCTGGGATTAAGGGCTCAGGCCTCTAGGGCTGCCCCCATACCCAGATACCTTTCTATGGAGAGATTATGGATGGTTGCTTGTGATGGCGGATGGCGTGTGAGGTTCAGCTTGAGCACTTTACGATTAACTCTGAAAACAAGAACCTGTACTGGTAAGTTTATTGTCAGTTTGACATAAATTGGTTTGTCTGAGAAGAAGAAACCTCAGTTATGAAACCACCTCCATCAGATTTGCCCGTAGGCAATTCTGTGGGGGCATTTTATTAATTAATAATTGTGTGGGACTGGAAGGTATAAACGTGGTGGCTTGAATAGGAATAGGCCCCATAGACTCATGTGTTTGAATGTTTGGCCCATAGGGAGTAGCACTATTAGGAGGTGTGGCCTTGGAGGAAGTGTGTCGCTGTGGGGAGGGCTTGAGGTCTCTTCTGCTCAAGCTCTGCCCAGTGTGGAGCATAGTCTCCTTCTGCTGCCTTTGGATCAAGATGTAGAACTCTCAGCTCCTCCAGCACCATGTGTGCCTGAGCGCCACCATGCTCCCCATCCTGATGATGACGCACTAAACCTCTGAAACTGTAAGCCAGCCCCTAGTATTTCCTTTATAAGAGTTGCCATGGTCATGGTATCTCTTCATAGCAATAAAATCTAAACTAAGACAATAAAAAAATAAACTTCACAAGCCATGGGGAGCACACCGTAAGCAGATTCCTCCATGGTCTCTGCTTCAGCTCCTGCCTCCCAGTTCCTGCCCTGACATTTTTCAGTGATGGACTATGACCTGGGATGTGTAAGCAAGATAAACCCTTCTCTCTCTCAACTTGCTTTTGGTCATGGGTTTAACCATAGCAACAGAGAACCTAGTTAGGACAGAACGCAATTTCCAGCCTGGAATGTCCTTTCCACAAACTGATTTACTGGGTGTGATGGTGTGCCTGTGGTCCCAGCACTTGGAAGGCTGAGGCAGGAGAACCACCAGGTTTGGGGTCTAGTTCACTTATAGCTTCTTGCTTAGTATGCTCAAGGCTTGCATTTGGTCACGTTGAACTCCCAGCCACCTCTGCATCCACACACAACACGCGCACACACACACACACTCACAACAAAACAAAATCCAATAGCTTTAGAAGAGAGCTACCGGGGCTGGTGAGATGGCTCAGCAGGTAAGAGCACCCGACTGCTCTTCCGAAAGTGATAAGTTCAAATCCCAGTATCCACATGGTGGCTCACAACCATCCGTAACGAGATCTGGCGCCCTCTTCTGGAGTGTCTGAAGACAGCTACAGTGTACTTACATATAATAAATAAAATAAATCTTTAAAAAAAAAAAAAGAAGAGAGCTACCATTGATGATATATTCTGGGTGAATAGTCTATCTGGCATCTGAAGAAGAAGCTGGTCCTATCCTTGCAATGGACAAACAAACCTGCCCACCTTTCAAAGTTCTGCTCAAGTTCCCTTCCCCCAAGAACCTCAGCTATATTCTGCCTTCCCAGAGCTTCCCTTACTTCACAAGCACACATCATGGGAATGATGAATAGAGTAGACACACAGCAAAACAGTACGTGTGTGTCAGAACACACGTGAGGCCTGGTTTCATCCCCAGCATCATAAACAGAAAGCATTGTATTCAGCAGACAGTGAGACAGTGTAATTTTTTTTTTGAGACAGAATCTCATGCAGTCTAGACTGTCCTTGAACTCGCTGTGTACCCTAAGATGACCCTGGCCTTCCTCTGCCCCCCAAGTGCTGAGACTACAGGCATGTACCTCCACGCTGCGTTCATGTGGTGTTGGGGATCAAGCCTGGGGCTTCAAGCATAGGCAAGTACTCTCCCAGACTGAGCTGTATATCTCCAGTCCTCACCCCTGGGTTTCTTCTTTTAATGCCTACTGAATTATTAGAGAAGCTTAGACCCTCAGGACTTCTGGTTTAAGCTACAGGGTATGGCAGGGGTGTCTGGTAAAGCATCTGCTTAGCTTGATACTTGAGACTCTATTGAAATGAAGACAACAGAGTTGTGAGGGACAGGGAAGGACCATCTCAAATGACCCATCTCAGCACATCCTCAAAGGTGGAAAGCTGATATCTGAGAGCAGCCAGATGACAGGAACAGAGGAGCCGAAGCCTTCCATATATGTAGGAGCTGGAGACATGGGGCCAGAGGACCAGTCGATGGTCTTTATATATGGCATGGATGTCATTTCCACCCCTCCTGTTCACACTTATATGCTTTCTTTATGCTGCTATAGGTGTGAGGTTCTCTTTCTGGAATGCTTCCGGGAGCACAGTGTCCTTTAGGAGCTCAGGGTGGTATGTTGCAGAGTGGGGAAGAAGAGAATGGGCTTGGGTGGGAGGGGAGGGGATAGACAGGAATTGCTGATGGGCATTATTTGACTGGAGAAACGGGCAAGAAGCTGGGCTACTGAACTCAGGAGTCTAGGCTTAACCATGAACTAGGATCTGGTCCCTCATGTAGGAGGGCTATCCCCTCTCCTGGGTGTGTGGACTCAGCAATTGAAAAGGCTCTTTGGGAGAAAGAGATGGCAGTGGATATGAAAAAAGGGATGGTACCCTTTTTACCAGCCATGGGTAGTTATGATATCATAAGGTTAGAATAATTGGGAAAGAGCTTTTATCATTATCAATTGGCTCTGAAATTATTGAATTGGTGTCCTGTAAATTGTGATTTTATTGATACATAAATTTGATTCATTAACCATAGGAAGGAAGGAAGGAAGGAAGGAAGGAAGGAAGAAAGAAAGAAAGAAAGAAAGAAAGAAAGAAAGAAAGAAAGGAAGGAAGGACATGCTCTCTGGATAAGATGTGTGCTAGCCGCATGTGGTCGCCTCCACGGTTGTCACCTCCCTGTGTGTCCCTTCCTGCAGATCTATCGCTCACCTTCCCATTACCCACCATGCAGGCTTTAGGCACCACTCGAGTGATCAACTGTAGAAGCCATGGAGGGCAGCCAAGGAGGCAGCGAGGGAGAGAACAGGCCTAGGTCAGTTTGACCATTCATAATATGTAATGTTTATCCCGGAAGTGAGTCTTGGTGATGGCACTGGCTCAGGGCATGGGACAATGATGGGAGTGTCCCGTGCAATGCTCAAACACCGCACTGTGGAGAGCAGCTGTGGAAACTGATTTGTCAGGAGGCTCCCCTTCACACAGCCAGCCACGCAGCCCTAGAGAGAGCTACAGCAACAGATTCCTGCTTCTTGTTAGAGATCTGCTTCTTGTTATAGCCTGCTCTGCTAATCAGCTCGGAGGAGTAGAGGTCTCCAGTTAAAGCCTGGCTTAAGTATTAAAAGAGTTTTGGTGCTTTGACTTGTAACACATTAACTATTAAGTCACGTTGAACTCCCAGCCACCTCTGAGGTTACTCATTAATGCTGATCAACTCCATACAAGCACCAGGCTGACAGTACCTCCTATCCCTGGCATTGCCCCTTTCCTCCGCCAGTATGATGGCAGGTGTTGTCAGCTTCCCAGAACCACCTGGGTGCCCCTGGGCCTTACTTTAAGTGATGCAGTAAGATGCATCTTAGTTACCCGTTTGGGATTGGTTCTAATGCTTTGAATTAATTAATTAATCCAGATCCCAAAATTAGGAATCTGTGTGTCCAAATGCTGACGGTCCTTGTCCACAACTGGCTTTTGATGGATCAATAAAGAGCCAATGGCCAATGGCTGGGCAGGTAGACTGAGGTGGGACCTTTAGATTTGCCTGGGCTAGGGACTGGGATCAAGAAAGGAGAATCATCTTGATTCGGAGGGAGATTTAGATTCAGATTTAGAGCCGTAGAGGGAAAATCATCTGAAATGTAGGTGAGAAGGAATGCCGCCTCCTGAATGGCTGCCCAGAAGTATCTTGGCCATCAAAGACTAGAGAGCCTCCCAGAAGGAGCCAGGGCAACAAAGATAAAGAGGGCGTTAAACCAGGATTACAGAAGGGAGATGTGTGCTAGCCATGGGGAGAGTTAGAACTACCCATCCTCTGAGTCAGTCAAGGCATATTTAAAATTAACTTGTGTGTGTGTGTGTGTGTGTGTGTGTGTGTGTGTATGTGTGTGTTTCATTCCTGAATCCAGATATCTCTGTGTAGCCAGGCGTGGTGGCGCACGCCTTTAATCCCGGCACTAGGGAGGCAGAGGCAGGTGGATTTCTGAGTTCGAGGCCAGCCTGGTCTACAAAGTGAGTTCCAGGACAGCCAGGGCTATACAGAGAAACCCTGTTTCGAAAAAAACAAACAACAACAACAACAAAACAACAGATGTGTGTGTGTGTGTGTGTGTGTGTGTGTGTGTGTGTGTCTTTCATTCCTGAATCCAGATAGCTCTTGGACAGGAGAGCTGTGAGCTAAAATCCAACCTTTCTTCCTTAGGTTGTCTTGGTTGGGGTATTTTATCACAGCAATAGGAAAAATACTAATAACCACCAAGCAAGGATGCTCCACCAAGCAAGGATGCTCCACCAAGCAAGGATGCTCCATCTAGCTGACACTTCCCAAGAGGCTGCTTGCTGGCCTGCCCCCTTTTACAGATGCTGGCTTGTTAAAGGTATATCATCTCCCTCCGGTTTATGGAGACGCCGAAGAACGGAGGTTTTGCTGTTGCAAGCTCCTCCCTACCCACAGAATCTCACTGGGCACTTGAAACGTGAGCAAGCTTTATACACAGGCTTAGTCTAAAACATTCTTAGAAAGGAAAATAATATTTTGGTGAAAATTAATAATAGTGACAGTAACAACATTTCTCTGAGCGATATGAGAAGCACTATTTCTCCCTCCATTTCCCTAGATGTGACCATTTCTTGCCGATTGTTTAGCAGGATGTTCTCTGCTGCTTGCTGGCTCCTGTAGTCTACTATCCTTTCCAGCTTTAGAGGAAATCAAAATCACACCCTGTCTCCATCAGGCCCCCGCACAGCTAAAGAAGAGTGTATGGCGGGACCAAAGGGCATCAACGGTAGAACAGCTATGGGGCTGAGAAAATAGGAGAGAGGAGCCTGCTCCAAACAGTCCCAGCTTCCCTTCCGCTCAGAGCTGCCCTCTGGATCTGTAACTTGGTTCACTTCTCAGTCCAGCACAGCTAGTTTGGATTTTTTTGGTGTGTAGCAAGTGAGGCAAGATTTTACTACATAGCCCAGGTTGGCCTTGAACTTGAAATCTGCCTGCCTTAACTTCGTATGTGCTGGGATTATAGGCCTGCACCCTAATACTTAGTCCAAGTTTTTTTTTTTTTTAACTTTTTTAAAAAAAGATTTATGTATGTGAGTACACTGTAGCTGTACAGATGGTTGTGAGCCATCATGTGGTTGCTGGGAGTTAAACTCAGGACCTCTGCTTGCTCAGGCCCCACTTGCTCCAGCCCAAAGATTTATTTATTATTATATGTAAGTACACTGTAGCTGTCTTCAGACACACCAGAAGAGGATGTCAGATCTCAGATGGTTGTCAGCTACCATGTGGTTGCTGGGATTTGAACTCAGGACCTTCGGAAGAACAATCAGTGCTCTTAACCACTGAGCCATCTCTCTAGTCCCATTTTTTTAACTTATAATTTGATATATCTATATTAATGTTATAAATACAATGTCTAAATAATCACAAAAATAAAAACCTTTATTTTATATTTATATAATATATATAAAGGTTATATATAAAGACCCTTTATTTTTTTAAATTATTACTGTGTATATGATATATGTGTGTGGATGCAGTATACCAGTAAAGGTCAGAAGACTACTTTATGAAGTCAGTTCTCTCCCCCTCCCTTTATGTGGGTTCCAGGGATTGAACTCAAGGCATCTGGCTTGTGTGGCAGGCACTTCTATCTGCTGGGCCATCTGACTGACTCTGGCATCACCTTTTGAAGGGCTTATCTTCATAATGAATACGCTTGGATTTTATGGATTGGGTGTTTGTGTTCACCCAAATTCAAAGTGAGACCTACCATCAGTGTGTGATGTGGAGAGATGGGGACTTGGGGTTTGGGGTGTTCTTAGGTATGGCAGGGGAGCCAGAGGGCATGAGGGAAGACACCCAGGGATGTGCTTTCTTCTGTGCATCAGTCTGTGCAGGAAGTCTCTGCGATGATCAGGTCTCACAGTCCAGATCTGCAGGCAGCTCAGCCTTCAGCACTGTGACAGATCCAAGCGATTGTTGGGTAAGCTACCAAATCTGTGGGTGCTTGTTGAAGCAGCCTACCTGAGTGTGTGCTTCAGAGGACAGGAACCTTTAAACCTGAACATGGACTGTGGCTCAAGGGTTAGCAGTTTACAGCTGGCAAGCCAAAATTGGGGCCTGCTGTTTTGCAAATAAAGTTTTATTGAAACATGGCCCCGTGTCACTTGTTGTCAGTATCTGCTTTAGTTGACAGTCCAGTAGGCTTGGGTTTTTTGTTTGTTTGTTTGATTAGTTTTATAGGAATATTGTGTGTGTGTGTGTGTGTGTGTGTTTGTTGAAACAGAGTAGCCTAGACTGGCCTTGAACTATGTAGCTGAAGGTGGCCTTGAACTCATAATCCTCCTGGCTCTAACTTTCAAGTGGTGATATTACAGGTGTGTATGTATAGGATTTCAGGTATTCACCACTATACTCACCTTTTTGCTGGGGTGCTAAGGATCTGACCTCAGGTTCTTATGCTTCCATACTGAGCCCATCCACACTTTGTTCTTTACCTTCCATAGGAACAGAGGAATGGGAGAAAGCCAGAAATCCATTGAAAGATACTTTTAATCCACTTAGGAATACTTATGTAAATACATCTTGAAAACTTAAACTGAAAATAAGCTTACACCAAAATGAAACCAGTAGGCAAGAAACACAATCTATTTGAACAAGCAGTTTCCCCTGTATCTTCTGTTTTACTCATCTCTACAAACATTTGTTGGAGGGATACAGACATGGATGACCTATAATGCTTACCCACAGGCTGTGCAGGGGCTGGCTGTGGTCAGGACTCAGCCGGTGAAGGTGCCTGCTGCCCAGCCTGATGATCCGAGGCAACTTTCTGGAATCTACATGGTTGACTGCCTCCCAGAGTTACAGTATGCACTTATCAAGTGATGGTATGGGTTTCTGCTTAGCTAGCTAATCCTGGAGCCCTGGATAATGTGTGCACTGGGAGGAGTCCTGACAGAGGTGACTTGCCTAAAGTCACATGGCACATGTTTTAGATCTGTCCTTTACTGAGGGCTATGGTGCTCTGTATAATGAACACCTTGTCATTACCTTGGACTCCAAGACTCCAAGTCTACAGCAGCTATCCCCATTTCACTGTCCCCCCCCCCCATTATTTTTCAGATCCAATTTCTCTGTCCTTTAGACTGCAGAGAGTGGACTGGCCATCCATCTCTCACAGGCAATGCTGTCCCTTTGATCCTACAGGCCAACAGTTCCCTCTGGTGGTCTCTAGTGGAAGTCACTACTGTCAGGGGCTTCTGGAGGAGGAGATCAGCAGTTGGTTCTAGTGGACTCTGCACAGTGCGCCGTTCAGATCCCATATTTGCCTGAGTGGAGGAGAGAGAATTTGAGAGAGCGTCAGTGATCTTTGTTACCGTGATGAAATAAATGTCTGGCAAAAAACAAAAGAAGACAGGCTTTGGGGGTTTTCAGTCTGTGATGGGCTAGTTCCATCGCTTCTGGACCCGTGATGGTGGAGGCAGGACACCATGGTGGAGAGGGCATGGTACAGGGGGCAGAGATGCTCACCTCATGGAGGCAGGGAGCAAGAGAAGGGTCCGCGAGACAAGATGTACCCTTCAAAGGCATGCCCTGTTGACCTACTTCCTTCAGTTACACCCTAGCTCCTATCAGGCCATTCAGTATCAGAGGTTTGCTCAATCCATTGCCCTCATGAACCAGAGACCTCTCACTAGCACCCCCAACTGCAGCCAAACCTTCATTGCATGAACCTATTAGGGTTACACTGGATACACAAACAGGAACAGAGAAGGCGAGCCCTAGGCCCCACTGCAGCCTTCACTGGCTTGTTCCTTTAGAGCCACCTCACGAAGTTTACCTCGGTCAAGGCACTGTGCTGAAGACTGTAATAGAGTCTACTAAATTAAATACACCCGTTCTTCCCTCTAGCCTGAGGCACACCCACCGCGTATTACTGTGCAGTTGCTTCTAGATAACACGTGTGCAGAAATGCATCTTGACAAAGGCTGCACATCATGTGTACTCCGGAGGTCAGCAGTCATCCTAACTGCTGACCATGGAGAGAAGAACCACTGAGGGCCCCGGAGTGGGCTTTAGTTGAGCAAAGAATACATTACATTCTTCTTTCTGTCTTGGTGCCCCACGGGGCTGGGAGAGAGGAGGGATGCTAGGCTGTGGATCAGTTGGTAAAGTGCTTGCATAAAGTCTGGGTTTGATCCCCGGTGCTGCCAGGCCAGATGTGGTAGTGCATACCCGTAATCCCAGCACTTGGCGGGCAGGAAGCTCAGAAGTTCAATGTCATCCCTGTCTCCATAGGAGGTTTCCTGAGATCCTATTTCAAGAGAGGATGGCGGCAGATTCTCAAAGAATTGATAAAAATCAATTGGGGGAGGGGGAGGGCCAGGAGAGAGGAGGTGAGAGGCAAGGATGGGGTAGGGCACTGTAGGGAGGAGGAACGAATGGCCTTATTTGTTTGCCTGTCCACAGTTCCTTCTACAGCTGGAATGCAAGATCTTGAGAATGGAGTCCAGGTGGTGGGTCTGGGGGCCTCCAGAGAGGTACTGACAGTCAGGATGGCTGCCGTCCCTGTGCTTCTGGAAAGGGGCTTAGCCAAGAGGAAGCCACCCCAAAGGGTGATCTCCTGATAGTTGAGCCGGTCCCCTGACAGGTGGTGCCTTCCCTTTCCTCTGTTGCCCAGCTCTGACAGACAGCCAGGATGGCAGGGTGTCCAGCTAGGCCACTGGTGGTATAGTGCCAGGGAAATGTTAGTGATCCCCCCAAAAGCAGACAGCTGATGCAATCACAGTAGGGCCTTTTTTATTAGATCTAGCTTGGGCCCCCCAGCTACACAGGTCGGTTATGGTGGTCAGGAACCCCAAATATATATCAGGACAAGGCTTTATAGAAAGCTACAAGTGGTGAGGGTAGGGGCGGTGTTTAAGCATGTAATTGGAAAGCTACCCTGGCCTTTAATATAATTGGCTGGTGTTGGGAGTCATATCATAAACTTAATTTCTGCTTCCTTCTTGGTTATTAGGCAGGGGGCAGTCTTGTAACCTGGGGGTGCAGGTTTGTTAGGGGAATAACCTGGAGATGCTGGTCTTGTTGGGGGTTAGTCTAGAGACTGGAGCTAGGCTCAGGTTTTATGGGGGAGTAATTTGGAAACTAATGCTAGGTATTGGCCTGTTAGTTTGCCTGAGTTTAAACTTAGATCGAGTCCTCTCTCTCTCTCTAATAAATTTTTAAAAGATTTATTTACTTATTTTATGTATGTGAGTACATTGTAGCTGTACAGATGGTTGTGAGCCTTCATGTGGTTGCTGGGAGTTGAATTTTCTTAGGACCTCTGCTCTATCAGGCCCTGCTTGCTCTGGCCCAAAGATTTATTATAAGTATATTGTAGCTGACTTCAGATGCACCAGAAGAGGGCATTCGATCTCATTACTGGTAGTTTTGAGCCACCATGTGGTTTGGTGAGATTTGATCTTTGGAAGAGCAGTCAGTGCTCTTCTGAGCCATCTTGCCAGCCCCAGTCAGGTTCTCTAAAATGGAGTCTGAACTTAAAAGGTTTGGCCTCTCAGCGGGAGATGGATCCATTTATTTATTTTTTCCTTTGACAAAAAGCTCAGAACAAGCTACTTGATGTGGGTACAGGATACTCAAGGGGCTGAAGGGAAGCACTTGCATCTGGTCCTAAGTGGCTCTGCTTCCTCTGAGCTGAGTGTAGCCTAAGGCCTGGGACCCGGAGCACATGTCTCCTCTTTTGCTTGGAGGCTGACAAGCCAATATGAGGCACCTTCACAATGACATTCTATTTTGGCTCTTTGACCAGAGCCTCGGAGGAAAGTGACAGCAACACTGGAGAATCAGGTCAGCGGGGCCTGCTGAGTACCTAGTGGATGTGGAGAACAGCAGAAGCAGAGTGCCTGCTCAGATTACATGATTAACTCTCTCGGTTACCAGTGCCTAGCATCCAGGCTGGGCACCAAGGATGCAGAGGCCAGGAGGACCCAGAGACCTCCTGGCGTAGAGAGAATGGCAGGCCCGTAGCTGGGGGTTGGATGCCATCAGATGGGTATTTGGGGAATATTCTGGAGGGCAAAGGGCACTGATACCAGTGGATAAAAGGGCTCTTGAGCCGGGCGGTGGTGGTGCACGCCTTTAATCCCAGCACTCGGGAGGCAGAGGCAGGTGGATTTCTGAGTTCGAGGCCAGCCTGGTCTACAAAGTGAGTTCCAGGACAGCCAGGGCTGTACAGAGAAACCCTGTCTCAAAAAAACAAAACAAAACAAAACAAAACGGCTCTTGGTTATTAGAACCAGCACTGGGGTAGATGAACACTGCCTGTCCCAGTTACGGTTCCTATTGCTAGGATGAAGCACTGTGACCAAAAGCAAGTTGGGGAGGGAACCGTTTGTTGGCCTTACCCTTCCTCATCCATAATCCATCATCGAGGGAAGTCAGGACAAGAACTCAGGCAGAAGCCATGGAGGACTGCTCCTTACTGGGTTGCTTCCCATGGCCTGCTCAGTCTGCTTCCTTTCTTTCTTTCTTTTTTTTTTTTTTTTGATTAAAGGTGTGAGCCACCACACCAGGCTCAGTCTGCTTTCTTATAGGATCCAGGACCATCAGATCAAATATGCCACCACCCAATGGGCTGGGCCCTCACCGGTGCACCAATCAATCACTAAGGAAATGCCCGATACATTTGCTGACAGCCCAGTCTTCTGCAGGCATTTTCTCATCTGGGGTTCCCTCCTCTCAGATGACTCTAGCTTGTGTGAAGTTGACACAAAACTAGCCTGCAGACTGCATGAAACTTGGAGACTGGTCTTGGTGGGGAAACCAAAGGAGCTGACTCAGAAAGTCAACGGGAACCAAGATACCTTGCACTGGCCCTTCAGGGACAATGTCCAGGTAATGATGTCCATTTGGCTGGTCCATTATCACAGTGTAATTGCTGAAATAAACCCTAAAACTCCTTTTTTTTTTTTTTTTTGAGTTTCTTGAGTCAGGGTTTCTCTGTGTATCCCTGGCTGTCCTCCTGACTCTGCCTCCAAAGGGCTGGGATTAAAGGCATGTGCCACCACTGCCTGGTTAATTGCTGAAATAGAAAGAGCTCTCTTGATGACTCAGCGGTTAGGAGCACTGCCTGCTCTTCCAGAGGTCCTTAGTTCAAGTCTCAGAAACCACATGGTGGCTCACAACTATCTACAATGGAGTTTGGTGCCCTCTTCTGGCACACAGGTATACATGCAGATAGATCACTCATACATAAAATTAATATGATTTAAAAAATGGTGGCGCATGCCTTTAATCCCAGCACTCAGGAGGCAGAGGCAGGCGGATTTCAGAGATCAAGGCCAGCCTGGTCTACAAAGTGAGCTCCAGGACAGCCAGGGCTATACAGAGAAACCCTGTCTTGAACCCCCCCCCCCCCAAAAAAAGAGTTCTTACACAGTGGGATATGGGTGTTTCACGAGGACGTCAGCAAACATGGAACATGCTAACAACACATACAAACGGGGGAAAAAAAACCCACACATTTCTGGTTAATTCAAACAGCAGTGATTTAGTTGTTACCTTCCTTTTCCCTTACTTCCAACCCCAAAGATGGATTGGTTCCCTTGCAGGAAGCATACAATAAAACTTAATGTCAGGGTTTACTGACGTCCCTGAGTTAGTAAACCCTGAGCTTCCCTGCCAGGGTTTACTAACTCTAGCTTCTCTGCTTCCAAAAGCACATGTGTGGTCCTTTCTTCACTGGGCTGCAAACACCTTATGAGTAAGAACTGCATTCCCTGCCTTTTCTTTTATTTACCTTTTTTGGAGTGTGGGTGGGATGGGCCTCACTGTGTAGCCCCAACTTGCCTGGAACTCATCACGTAGACTAAGTTGACCTCACACTTAGAGATCTGCCTGCCTTTGCCTCTGGAACTGAATGTTGGGATTAAAGACAAGTGTTCACTTCTGCTGTTTTCTCGCCCAAGGCTATGTCCCCATCAATAAAGGCTACAGTGTTATGGACCTCATTCACGGGTGTATCATGATACTGGACAGCACTGGTAGAAACATACTCCTGACGCCCGGGGCTGAGGAGGTATGCAGAGAGGAAGATGCCAGTGGTTAATAGAGGACTGGAAGGTGACTGGTGTGACAGAGGGGGTGAGACACCAGGCATGCGTGTACCTGAGGAGCCGTTGGTCTACTTATTGCTTGCCTGTGCGGCCAGTTTATATTAGTCTAGTGGTATTGGAAAGGAGACACTTGAGTGAAGGCTTGTAAGAGGTAGGGCACGATGGTTGCCAGAGTCCCTCGGAAAACCCAGTGAGGATCCGGAGGGAAGAAGGCAAGGGGCTAGATTCAGGATAGATGCTTGGGGACAGAAGCGAGCCTAGAAAGTTCTTAGACTTGTGCCTGTTGGGAATGTGGAACCCAGGCAGATATCTGACCTCTGGGTCTGGGCTTTTGCCTGGACTTTCTTTGTCCACTCCCAGGGACTCCGCCCTACTGAGCTATTCCTCCCAACCCAAAGTGTGATTCTCCTGAGGCACATCACTATCTCTGCAGCCCTGCTGTACTCAGCTGCGGGCCCAGCCCAGATGAGCCTGTCAGTGCTAACACTTCCAGGCAGCTGTCAGGCCTGTGGACGCTGGGAGTGCTGGGTAACACAGCCATCACAACAGCTTCCCACAACTTGTTGGATGCCACAAGGGCTCCCTCATTTCAGATTCCAAGCTATTGAGTATTAATAACCCACTTGGAGAAAAAAAAATCCAAACATTTATTATTACTCTGTACTCAGCATTCAGTTGGGGATCAAAATCGGGTGATGGGGCTTTGGCTGCTGGGCCATCTTGCTGGCCCATTTCACACGAGGGAGTCCATACCAGGCGAGCAGGGCAAGACTCAGCCCAAGCTTGCAGAGTCCAAACATGCTGACCCTGTCTGTATCACGCCTCCAGGGAGTCTGACCTGTTAAACTTTTTCAACGCTTTCCATCAGAGGGGTTATGTGACACACGAGAGTATCAATTTTGTCCCAAGTTCTATACTGTGAACCCGTTAAAATGCCTCTGTAAAGTTCGTGCTTGTGGTGGCTTACACCACCCAGAACTCCAGTTCCAGGGGATTCTGACCTCCCAGCGCCAGGCACACATGTGATACAGATACATGAAATTTAAAGATCATGTTAAACTGAGGGTTGCGGGGATGGGTGATAGATACCTTTAGTCTCAGCTGAAGGTGGATTTCTGAGTTTGAGGCCAGCCTGGTCTACAGAGAGAGTTTCAGGACAGCTAGGGCTATGCAGAGAGGCCCTGTCTCAAAACAACAGCAACAACAAAACAAAGCCAAAGCAAACAAAGGAGAGAGAGAGAGAGAGAGAGAAAGAGAGAGAGAGAGAGAGAGAGAGAGAGAGAACACAGAAGAAATCCCAAGAAAGTGGGGGGGATCAAGGGCATCCAGAGGGTGAGTGACAAGGCCAATCCCTCCCTCAAAGGCTCTTTCATTCCATCACAGTGGACACTCTTGTAGCTACACTCCTGGGAAGTCCATCATTGCCTCATTGCAAGGCTGATTCCCCTGTTTTTCTGCTTGTTGCCTCTTACTTAATAACTGTTTAGCTAAGTGGGCCGTCAGAGTGGCCACAGACGGTCTCTCCAAATCTGACTTTGTCCTTCCTCCTCTCACGTGGTGGGATTCCCACTGTACTTGCAAATCTTTGTATAGGTTGCTCCAGGTCTCCAGCTCAGACGTTCATTTCCTTCTCCCCCACACCCATGAACACACAGAACATACACCTTGTATTACAAAAGAAGAGACTCAATAGAGTGCTAACCCTGGGTTCAATTCCCAGCACCATCTAAAACAGGTATAATATAAACCAGGCATAGTGGCACACGCCTGTGACCTGAATACCGAGGGGGTGAAGACAGCAAGAGCAGAAGTTCAGGGTCATCCTCAGCTACAATGCTGAGTTGAGGGCCAGCCTGAGATTCCGAGGGGATGAAGACAGGAAGAGCATAAGTTCAGGGTCACCCTCAGCTACAATGCTGAGTTGAAGGCCAGCCTGAGAGTCATAAGACTCTGTCTTATGAGTAAATAAAGAAATTTTAAAAAAAAAAAACCAAACTGTTGAGGCTAGAGAGATGACTCAGTGATTAAGAACACAGGGTGTTCTTGCAGAGGACCTGGGCTCAGTTCTCAGTACCAACATGTTAACTCCAGTTCCAGAGGATCCAACACCTTCTTCTGGCATCTTCAGACATACATACAGGCAGGCAAAACTCCCATACACATAAAATAAAACAAAATAAAATACAAAGTGAGTGATCTGTAAACCGGACATGGTGGTGTACCTTTGATCCCAGGAGTCAGAGATAAGCAGATCTCTGTGAGCTCAAGGTCAGCCTGGTCTATATAATGAATTCTAGGCTAGTCGGGGCTACATAGTGAGACCCTGCTTTTCCTTTAAAAAAAAAAAAAGAAAGAAAAAAACAAATTGTAGATGATACCTTCTTACCACTCAGCGTTTGAACAGGCTGACCTTAAAACTAAAGCTGTTCTCTAACATCCCAGCGCCATATTTATACCTAACATTTCTTAGTATCATCCAATAGTCTTCAGTTGTGAAAGGAATGCAAGTTGCCAAGATCAAACTGGGGTTGCTCGTGTCAGCCCTAACCAGTCAATAAAGCCAGGAGGTTAAGAAGGAAGGGCTGGGGCTGGTACAGCGAGTGCAGCCAGAACCGTAGAAGCTTGCACAGAGAGTACCCCTGCAAGCACATCCGCCCCACGTGTTCAGCCTTGGACTGTTAGTCACTTTGGCAATGGATCGTTATCTTAATGTGTGGTGGTGCCCTAGGTTAGGAAACAATGTTGGGTCTCCTGGAACTACAATTTTGGATGGTTGTGATGAGCCATCAAGTGGGTGATGGGAACCTTTGAGAGAGTAAGTTTTTCTCAACCACTAGGTCAACTATTCTGCTTCCTAAATTCTTTCTTATTTATTGATTTATTTGGAGACCAAGTCTCATTATGCAGCCTAAGATGACCTGGAGCTTACTATGTAGACCAGGCTGGCCTTGAAATCAGAAGAGATCCACGACCTGCTTCTGCCTCCTAGTGCTGAGTTGAAAGGCGTGGCACCTGGCCTTTCACTCTTTCTGTACACTGGGAACATTCCTAATTGCTGGGATTAAGAGCAAGTGCCACCACCTCAGGCACAGGTCACTTTAAAGTACTAGGAAGAAAGCAATGAATTTGGCACATGTGCAGAAGGGAATAAAGCAAACTGCAAATTGGAGACAGCAAATGGACACTGGTGGGCGAAGGCTGGGGAGTTCTCTTTTCCCTGTTTTTTTTTTTTTTTTTTTAATACTTTTTGGGATAGTCTCTCTGTGTAGTCTTGGTTGTCCTGGAACTCGTTTATGTAGACCAGGCTGGCCTCAAACTCAAAAGCTCTGCCAGCCTCTACCTCCTCCCAGATGCTAAGATTAAAGACGAGAGCCATCGTGCCCTGCCTGGGTTTTTCTGTATGTTGGGAACTTTACTAATAAAAAGGTCTGAGTGTCTGACAAGATGTCTCAGCAGCCAACCCTGAGACCTCATAAATTCCACCCCTGGGACCCCACAAAATACGAGAGAACCAACTTCCATAAGTGGGCCTCTGACCTTCACATTAGACCCTCGTCTCACACAAAATTAATTTAAAAAGAAGAAAGAAAAGGAGTTAGCAAGGGTCTAAAGTTGTGGGACCTTGGGTAGTTTCCAGGCCTCTCAGGCCTTTACTTCAGTTACCTATAAAACAGACCTAGCCTCGGGAGGCAGAGGCAGGCGGATTTCAGAGTTCGAGGCCAGCCTGGTCTACAGAGTGAGTTCCAGGACAGCCAGGGCTACACAGAGAAACCCTGTCTCGAAAAACAAAACAAAACAAACAAACAAAAAAAACAGGCCAGGGCCGGGTGTGGTGGCGCACGCCTTTAATCCCAGCACTCGGGAGGCAGAGGCAGGCGAATTTCTGAGTTCGAGGCCAGCCTGGTCTACAAAGTGAGTTCCAGGACAGCCAGGGCTATACAGAGAAACCCTGTCTCGAAAAACCAAAAAAAAAAAAAAAAAAAACCAAACAGGCCTAAAAATACTGGTTTTCCCTTTCCATCTGCATTAAACACGTACATGACCCGGATCAAGCTGTACAGGGACTGTGAATGCTGAAAGCTGAGAGGATTTGGCGGGAAAATGCTGGATACCTGCGGTGACTCGGTTTCCACATCTAAGGTCACCTGAAAGCGGACTTGCTCTTGAGTGACCGCAGCGCGCGGGCTGCGGGCCGGTGGGGCTGGGAACCTTCTGATTGAAGTTGAACCAACCAATCACACAGCAGAGGTCAAAAACCGCGCCAGAAGCAACAGCGCTCAGCTCCTGACAGGTCCCGGTACAGAGGAACCTAGGCGGGGCTGCCCACTGAGCTCAGCCTGCTTGGCGGGAGGAGGCGTTTGGAGGAGGTTGTGAGCAGGGAGGAGAGAATGGCGGCGACCTTCTCCTTCCCTCAGTGGCCGAGTGTTATTTTAGTAGCCAGACCTCATTTGTACTGAGTACACCAGGAGCTAGAGGAACCAAATGGCAAACCCGTTGGATACTGATAACCGAGGAGTGAAATGTGAATTAGGAATTATATGTTAAAAAAAAAACCTGACAATTTTGCTAGAGGTGATTTAAAATATTTATCGATATGGCCCGGTTAGCTTAACATGGAAGAAGTCCTGGGTTTTGTCCCCAGCACCATATAAATTGCTCAGCGGTGGATGCACTGGGGAGATGGAAGCAAGGAGGATCAGATCAAAGTTTCCATCAGCTACGTACCGAGTTAGAGGCCAGTCCAGGATAGACTGTTTTAAAGGCGGGGTTGGGCACACTTGCCTGTGTGAATCTGAGAACCTCTGCTATCCGCTTCCATGTATTTACATCTTAGTAACTAAACCGCCTGCTTTAACTTTGAGCTGCCACGTGTTCAGTGATTTTTCACAGCATCCACTGTGAGAGAACTTAGGACACAAGCAGAGAGGAGCCTCCCTCGCCTTCTTTAAATATATTTGACCTGGGAGAGTCAGTGGAGCCTTCCCAGGTTCCACGGTTGTCCCCGGGATCTTAGTGTCCCATCTCAGCACTTAATCTCTGGTATCTTGGACCCCGCAGGGCAAATCAGAAAGCCAACCTACAAACTTGAGTTCCTGTCTCCACCCTCACCACAGGAATTTTTAAATTCATCTTCAGACCATTGGACGCCCAGAGTCGTAAAATGAACCTATGACTCGTCTCCATCCTCTGAGCTTCCTGGAATTTTTAATCGTCTGGCAACTTTTAAACTAATTGGGACATAGGGGACATGGGCCTGACAGGAGGGGCAGGGTAGAAAACGACACCAAAGGCTGCGTCCGCACCCCTCCAAGAGCTTGAAGGCAGTTTTTTTTTTTTTTAAGGGAACCCTAGTTTGAGGACACTCTTAATCCCACAAGGCCGGTGCGATTGCTCGGGACCCCAAATCTCTTTAAGAAACCAGGGTCCCCCGCACCCCTCTACTAGGGACACAAAGACAGTCAACGCGATGTGTCCCAGAGGCCAGCAGCGTCACTCCACCCTTGTCACCAACCTCAACGGCAACGCCCGCCCGGCGCCCCCTTGCGCGCTCAATCCCCGAGACTCTCGCAATCCTAACCGGTTCCGGCCCCGCGAGCGCCCGCGAACCCGGCCGGCGCAGACTCCTTAAAGGTCTTTGTGCGGAAGGCCTGCGGCGCAACTCAAATCTCCCGCGCTGGGCGGTGAGCGGGGTCAGCGGCGTCCAATGGGAAGCGAGGCCACGCCCCCTCAGAGCGCGCGGTTCCGCGGCTCTTTAAAGGGCGAGGGCGCAGGCAGTCGGCGGTGCCGGATTCCAGCTGTTTTCTCCTGCTCTTCGTCGTCTCCGCTGCTGCCCTCGTTCGCCATGCTCTCCGTCCGCACCCCGCTCGCCACCATCGCTGACCAGCAGCAGCTGCAGTTGTCCCCGCTGAAGCGACTCACCCTGGCTGACAAGGAGAACACGGTGAGGGCGACCCGGGTGCCGGCTGGGTTGGGTGTGCACTGGCAGGTCCTGGGTTTCCCGGGAGGGTGGAGGGTGCCTACCGCCATTCACCACGCGTGTCTCCCTACAGCCCCCAACCCTCAGCAGCACCCGCGTCCTGGCCAGCAAGGCTGCGAGGAGAATCTTCCAGGACTCCACCGAGCTGGTGAGTGGCCCGTGTGAGGCAGAGGTGGGTCGCTGAAGCTCCCAGTAGAGGGCGCCCGCTCGTTGGCGCTAAAAGCTGCATTGTCCCAGCTGACTTATTTGACTCTTCTTTCCCGCCAAAGTGTCTCCTCAGAATGTCTTACTTGGGTCGGTCTATGGTATCAGTAGCGTACAGCGTGACAGCTAATCACACGACATTACCAATCGTTGAAAGTACTCGATCTGATGAGACGCTAGCAGTTTTCTATGGTTCGGTGCTGGCATTTGGGGGTTGGTTCACTTGGCACTCTTATCCAACAGGAAAGTAAAGTGCCTACTAACCCCAGCGTTGAGGATGAGCCGTTACTGAGAGAAAACCCCCGCCGCTTCGTTGTCTTTCCCATCGAGTACCATGATATCTGGCAGATGTACAAGAAAGCCGAGGCCTCCTTTTGGACTGCAGAGGAGGTAATCAATCATTCAGGACTTGTGTCAGAAGGCTCCTGCGTGCTGTCACAACTTTAAGATTTGCCTAGATTCCCCTTGGGAATGGTAGCTCACTGAGATATTGGGTGTTCCCGTGAACAAAGGGAATAATGGATGTGAAGAAAGCAGTAATGAGATGGTATAGGGGACTTCAGTTTTAAAGTGTGAGTGTGTGTGTGTGTGTGTGTGTGTGTGTGTGTGTGAGAGAGAGAGAGAGAGACCTACAGACCTGGTAATTGTGAACTTCTAAACTTCAGGTGGACCTTTCCAAGGATATTCAGCACTGGGAAGCTCTGAAACCCGATGAGAGACATTTTATATCTCACGTTCTGGCTTTCTTTGCAGCAAGTGATGGCATAGTCAATGAGAACTTGGTGAGTTTGCATGAAATACCCGTAATTCACTTAGATCCGGAGCTGGTTCCTGGCCCTTTATCCTATGCCCTGAAGGGGGGCTGGAGGGATAGGTGACTGACTCTGGTTAACACACTTCCTGCGGGTAGATGGCTGACTCGTCTCCACTCTGGTTAACAAACTTCCTGCTTGGGCGGAAGACCCAGGTTCTGAGGTTATGAGTACCCCTGTTGGACTGCTTCCCATCTGCTTGTGAGCTCCGAGGGCTCTGGCAACTCTGATCTTGGACACTTGCCTGTACAAGCATTCCAAGGCATGCACAAGCAAACCAAAGTTTTTAAGAGTGATGAATGTTATGTCAACGTTCATCATGTTAGTCTTTCCCTCTGCTAAGGAGCAGCAGTAAGTTTTTCTCTTTGTACCTACACGCTTAACTTTTTGTGGATTTCTATGTATATGTCTTACTCTAAGTGGGTCCTTGGGATGAACTGAAACAGAATTAGGGAATACCAGAGTGTTAAAAGAAACCCTGTGGGGCCTGGTATGTGCCACAGAGGTTAGGAGCACATGACAGTTTTGTTAAAATAAATGGCAAACTAGGAGTTATGTGTTTCCTGATTGGTAAATTGAGCGTATGACATGAAATAATGAGCTTGCTTACAAATCATGAAGAACTAATAAAAAACACAGGATTAAATTGTATTAAATATATACCTGGATCTTTTGTTTTGTTTTACTTAACATTTTTGAAGCAAGGTCTCACTGTAATCCTGGCTGGCCTAGAATAGAACTCAGTAAGTACACCAAAGTACACCAAAATGGCCTCTTATTCAGATTCCCACTTAACTGTTGCTGCAGGGCTAGGATTAATCCCAGCAGGCCAGGCCACTTTACTGGTAGTGTGAACCAACCGGTAGTTTTTCAAGTTTAACTTTGGTTCATTTTACTACCACTAGGTGGAGCGATTTAGCCAAGAAGTTCAAGTTACAGAGGCCCGCTGTTTCTATGGCTTCCAAATTGCCATGGAAAACATACACTCTGAAATGTACAGTCTCCTTATTGACACTTACATTAAAGATCCCAAGGAAAGGTGAGTATCCACACACTCTGTCAAGGTGCCTGGGACTCACTGCTTCATTTCCAGTATTTTTGCTCATAAGGGGAAATGAGCGGAATGACGAGCAGACTGTCGTTAGATATTTCTATGACCCTTAGTCAAGACTGCCTCAAGCTTTTGTGTGTGGTAGTTTGTGTCTGTATTTCCAGCACCCAGAAATCAGTGCAGCAGCATTGTCAAGAAGTCAGAGGCTAGTCAGACCAGATACTGTCTCAAAAAACAAAACAAACCCCAGGGGCTAGAGAAATGACCACCGAGGTTAAGTAAGCACTTGTGGCTCCTGCAAAGTATGTTTTACTCTGCTTACCAGTTTTAGTTACCAGCTCCCACAGAACATCTCACGAGGCTGTAGGTCCAGTCACGGGGAAGTGATGCCCTCTTCTGGCCTCCATGGGCATCACACATATGGTGTCTGACACATTCAGGCAAAACATACATTAAAAATTAAATTTAAAGACGGGTTGTGGTGGCGCACGCCTTTAATCCCAGCACTTGGGAGGCAGAGGCAGGCGGATTTCTGAGTTCAAGGACAGCCAGGGCTATACAGAGAAACCCTGTCTCAAAAAACCAAAAAATAAATAAATAAAGACGGGTTGTGGTGGTGCACGCCTTTAATCCCAGCACTTGGGAGGCAGATTTCTGAGTTCAAGGCCAGCCTGGTCTACAGAGTGAGTTCCAGGACAGTGAGGACTATACAGAGAAACCCTGTCACAACAACAAAAAATTAAATATAAGAACATGACTATGAATGAGTATGAAACCAAAGTGGAGGTGAGGGAGAATTGCTTTAGACAGAAGGTCAAAAGGTTTATTTTAGACCAGTTTAGCTGACATGTTGCTCTACTAGGATATTATAGAAAAATTAAGAATGCGCTTGTGTTATGGAGGGAGACTGGAAAGGACTGGTAGGGCTATGGTGGCAGTGAACACCGGGATGGGAAGCAGATGTGGAGTTAATGCATCAGGCCTACACTGTGCCTGCTGTGTTGCCAGGGTCTGCAGTGTCAGCTCATACTATACTTTCTGCCTGCAGAGAATATCTCTTCAATGCTATTGAGACTATGCCTTGTGTGAAGAAGAAGGCTGACTGGGCCTTGCGCTGGATTGGGGACAAAGAGGCTACATATGGAGAACGAGTTGTGGCCTTTGCCGCTGTAGAAGGAATCTTCTTCTCTGGTTCTTTTGCATCGATATTCTGGCTCAAGAAACGGGGACTGATGCCAGGCCTTACATTTTCCAATGAGCTTATTAGCAGAGATGAGGTGAGTCTGAAGTAGCTTTCTAACCTGTGACTCTTAGATACGTGTCTACTGATGGGGGCCTGAGAAGTGAGGTGTGGTCACTTTCAAAAGGGAACGTGTATAATGTGTGAATGTTTTGCCTGCAAAGAGCAAAAGGGAGGAGGATGACCTTGGAACCGGATGGTGGTTGCCTGGTGCTGGGACTTGAACCTGGGTCCTCTGCAAAAGCAGCAAATGTTCCTTATAATTGTTGAGCCATTCCAAGTCTTGGATCCAACCTAGGCTTTCATACTTGCTAGGCAAGTATTCTGCCACATTCCTAGCCCTGTATCCACATTTAATGTATGAATCCATACAATACTCAGCAAAGGATAATATACCTTAAGTGATGTATTAAAGCTACTGATTTCCTGTTATCCTGTAGGCATGAATGTATAAACTGAAACTTCTTAGTAGAGCTTGTGGCTGTGAAGATATTTGAGCAAAGTGAAGAAACCTCTGGGTATCAGAAGGGAATGGCCCTGGCCCTATGTTATAATAGGTGACAGGTAGCCTTGAGTTGGGCTAGCCTATTCCTTGCTTTCATAATTGGCACTGAAATACCTGGTTTATTTCCCTCACCTGCATTGTTGGATTTTGTGGCTGCCTGTAGCATGGCTGGCTTGGAACAATGTAGGCCGAACTGGCCTCAAATTCATGGGTTATCTTGTCTCTGGCTCCAGAATGCTAGGATTGCAGGAGTGTAATCACACACCCGGGCTTAAATACCTTTCTCTGGATAGGCTAAGTGCTCTCAGTGTGGCCAGACAAGTTGCATGAGACTGGGGAGGGTGGATAAGTCATGCATGTGAGTAGTAGCAGTCACGAGCCTCAGGGTGATCTTGAACAACTCTCTCTTCTAGGGCTTACACTGTGACTTTGCCTGCCTGATGTTCAAGCACCTGGTACACAAGCCATCGGAGCAGAGGGTAAAAGAGATAATCACCAACGCGGTTAGGATAGAGCAGGTGAGTGAATATGTTGCATGCCGGTTGTTCTTGACCTTGCTGGGGGGTGGGGGGTGTCCTCAGGCTTCAGGGTGCTCAACGCTGCTTTGCTTGCCCTCTAGGAGTTCCTCACAGAGGCCTTGCCCGTGAAGCTTATCGGGATGAATTGCACTTTGATGAAGCAGTATATTGAGTTTGTGGCCGACAGGCTTATGCTGGAGCTGGGTTTTAACAAGGTAAAGTGTTATTTATGGCCTCCACCCTCTACTGTCTGTCTTCTGTCTGTCTGTCTGTCTGTTTCTTTCTCTCTTCTTTCTTTCACTTGTTTTCAGCATTTATATATTTATATATCGATGTGACTTTTTCAGATTTTCAGAGTAGAAAATCCGTTTGACTTCATGGAAAATATCTCACTAGAAGGAAAGACAAACTTCTTTGAGAAGCGAGTAGGCGAGTACCAGAGGATGGGAGTCATGTCGAATTCAACAGAGAATTCCTTTACCTTGGATGCTGACTTCTAAGTAACTGATCGTGTGCTCTTTGCTGATTTTTGACCCCTTGCCATTAAAAGAAATCAGCAAAAACAACCAACTGGCTACACCATGAATTGTCCTTAAATTTGCTAACAGGTGTCTAAAAAGCTGTGTAGCTACCTCAGTCCTGTTTGCTAGGCTGGTCACTAGAAGAAAGTATACTTCAAACAATAGGTACTTGGATCCTTAGGGAGATCCTGTCCTTGGCTTTTACAAGTAGTGTGGTCACCGTTGACCTCATCAAAGTCCTAACAGCACTGGGCCAGGCTTTGTGAGCAGTGACGAACAAGCAAGCAGGTTTAAACATTTAGATGCTGTTTAGGGCTGTTTAAAGATGTCAGCCTCACTTACTGCAGGCATGCAGAGTTTACTTAACAGGTTTGTAAATAAAATTGGCACTTTGCACACACACACACACACAGAGTACTGTTAGGGGATTAAACTATACATCTTATGAGGTTTTACCTCTATGCTTTTTTTTATTTTAATGCTCAGTATTATCTTGAAGTTTGCAAATGCTATGATCGTACAGGAAATTCTGACATTTGCCTAAATAAGAGTTTTTGTTTTTTTTTTTTTAAGTCAGGGTCTTAACTATGTAACTCTGGCTTGGCCTAGAACGGGCTATGTAGACCAGGTTAGCCTCAAACTTGTCTATATCTCTCAAATACTGGGATTAAGGTATCTGCCACCATACCTGGCTTTACCCAGTGGATTCCTAAACACCAGAAAACCAGTAGTGTATGAGATGTTAATGTGTGTTCCTTTCAGACCAGCTAGTTAAACATAATCTGCCTTTATGTACATTAATCTGTCTTTAGGGAAGGGAGTGGTAGTCAGAATTCACGAGTTTGAGCCCAGTGGTGGGTATATACATGGGACTCATAAAAACCAAAACAGAAAAAGCAAGTGTTCCCTGAGGTAGTGACTGTGATCTCTAGCTTCATCATTAGCTGATATAAATAACCCTGACCAGTTTCCTTGATTATTGTATGATTTTGTAATATGAAAAGCCATTGTACCTTTTAAATTATTGTTACTTAAAAATTAATAAACTCAAAGTTTTGAAATTGCATGGCACACGAGTGTTAAATGATTTAACTAAAACTTTAATGTCAGTCCTTTGGGTAAAATGTACATTTCTTTGTTTACATCCCAAATGCTGCTCCCCTGCTTGGGCTGCCCTACCCCTACTGCCCACACAGAGAACCTTTCCCCCAAATTTACATTTTGCTTTTAGAAGGTTTTTCATTGGAGAATAGGGGTTTGCTTTTTGTTGGTTCTGGGGACTTTTTCCTCTTTTCTTACATAGGGCAGAGAGATAAGCTCTGGGCCTCTGGAGTGGATCAATCAATAGCCCAGGCTAGCTTTAGCCTCGTGTGCTGGGGTTATAGGTGTGTAGCATTTAGGTTTCATTTGGGAGTGGGGGCAGTGGTCACACAGAAGCCAGGATGACCTTGAATTCCTGATTCTGCCCCTAGCTTTCAAGTGGGCCTCTAGCTCTGTTGTCCTTCCAATTGGTATGTATCTGGGTTCAGGTTAGTCTCTGTCAAAGGGTCCCCTTGTCTCCCCATTTTTCTACAGCCACTGAGGACTGAGATGCTGTCCGACCTGCCATTCCTTGAGAGACAAGCCACTACTGTGTGCTAGGTTCACCTAACAGCCCTGTTGGGTTCTTCTGGGCTGTGCGTTGGTGCCATGACCCAGAAGTCCTTCCCCGGGGACTTTATCTTAACTTAGAACTGCTGAGCGAGTGAATCTTGACAAAAGCTGAACTGCGAAAGGGGAGAGAAGGCGATGTTTTTCTACAATGGCGTGGAGGTGGTGTGGCTTCTGCCCCTGAGTGCCTTGGGACCTTCAAGGTTGAGTGACAGGTGCTTGAGAAAAGGACTGAAGCCTGTCCAGGAGGGGTCTAGGGAGTGCACTGCCTTTGAATCCCAATGGTATACATAATGACTGACAACTGGCTGGAAAGGTTGTGAGCAGACCCACTGGGAGAAGGACCTTCAAGAGGACCTGTGGTCACAACACTTTTGCAGTGGACAGATAACAGATCTTGTGCACTAGAGTAGAGGAAGGGCCACCTGGATACTCATGGCCTTAACTGAGTTGACCTCAGTTAAGGGAGCCCATGGCTTTAATCAGCTCGCCCTGGGAAATTTTAGGCATTTAGATATGGAAGAGATGGACTTCCTGGCATAAAGTTCAAACTAAGGCCTTGCAGTGTGCATTGATCCTGGATGTGTTTGTTTGTTTGTTTGTTTTTTCCCTTCTGACAAGCTTATATAAGGCTACATTTCATTGCATGGGAATAAATTGAGACCTTGTCTATACTGAGGACAGGTCTGTGAAGTGAAACCTTTCCCTCTCTTCCCCAAGCATTGCTATGGTCATTAGGAGTATTTGCTTTTTGTGAAATAGAAACAAGATGATTTGCTAATGCCATTTGGCTAAGGGACTGCCTGTCTCTCTTACTCTCTATAACAGTGGCCCTACTATTAGTTTGGAGCTCTTGATAATGGTTCTGTTTAGCAAGATGTTCCAGGCTTTGAATGTATGTGACAAGAGGATGTTGCATGGCCTCTTTAGATAAGACCAGTCCCCAGTATAGATACCACCCTGCTGTCTGGGCATAAGACAGAATGCAGCTGTGTCTCTCTTCATAGCGGTGGGCAACCCAGATCTGCTTTGCTACCTGTTAGGGTTGGCTTGGCAGTTTTCAGACAGAAGCAATGATTGACAAAGGTGTTAGATTTTATTTCTATGAGGTCATTTAGAATGTGAGAGAGCAGGCTGGAGAGATGGCTCAGTGGTAGAGCACTGACTGCTCTTCCAGAGGTCCTGAGTTCAATTCCCAGAAACTACATGGTGGCTCACAACCATCTGTAATGGGATCTGATGCCCTCTTCTGGTGTGTCTGCAGACAGTGATAGTATACTCATAAATAAAATAAACAAATAAATCTTAAAAAAAAAAAAAAGACTGTGAGAGAGCCACAATGACAGTGGGCTGCCTCAATGTGACAATGCAAAGAGCTGGTGCATTTTATGGGATGAAGTTGTTTTTTTCTCCCTTTGATGACTATTAGGCTATTTTGCATAAAGAAACTGATTCATATGTAACATAGCTTCTGACGGAGATTTTGCCCACTGAATCCTAGAGTTGGGGCTTCAAAGACTCCAGTTTCCTCTTGGTGGGTGAAAGAACTAGGGCTCTCCATACCTTCCTGGTTTCCCTGGTTCTGCTGGCCAGAAAAAGAGGCATGGAATGGTCTCTTCCAAGGAGTTCCTAGGGAACTAATTCACTGGGACCTCGGGGGGAATTAGAAGCCAGTCAGAACTCTGAGGAACATATGGACTGTCTTTCACCTGTCCTCCACCTCCTACCCACTCCTCTTTCATTTTTGAGACAGGGTCTTTTTCATTGCGTAGCTCTCTTGGAACTCCCTATGCAGATCAGACTCTGATCTGCCTGCCTCTGCTTCCTGCGTGCTGGGATTAAAGACATGCGCCACTACACCAATATTTAAGGACCTCTCTTGATTTCTTTCCTGCCTTCTTCCCTCAGCTCCTCTCTTAGACCTTCATTCTTCCATCCTTGGGTCTTCACCATGCAGACATGGGATTGCTGGGCCAGACAGCAGTGTGAGACCAGGGCTTGAAACCACTTCTTGGCTTGCTCCTACAGCTTATAGGTGGCCACTAGGCTGTACCTGTTCTGGGTGCTTATGCCACCTATGACATTCCCAGATCTCACTTTTGTTATCAGTATGTGGTCACATAGATGTCCTGCCAGGTGGCAGAGAGGTGGTGGACTCCTGGTCATTCCTCCGGAGAGGAGCTTGGCAGTGAGTAGGGCTAGTAAGAAAAGCTGAGTGGAGGTCCGAAAGGGAAGTAAGTAGACTGGGCCAGAATCGTCGTCTCTACGATTTGTGAGAATGGTCCCCATTTCTTCCCACACTTTCAGAGTGGACCCAACAATAAGGGGTGCCCCACAGGTGTGACCCAAGCTGCACCCTAGTTCTGCTTTGCTCTCTCTCTCTCTCTCTCTCTCTTTGTTTTTTTGAGACAGGGTTTCTGGCTATCCTGGAACTCACTCTGTAGACTAGACTGGCCTCGAACTCAGAAACCCGCCTGCCTCTGCCTCCCAAGTGCTGGGATTAAAGGCGTGCGCCACCACCGCCCAGCTACTTTGCTCTCTTGATCTCCTGTTTTCCAATTCAAGAAATAAAACAGCCTCCTCAACCCCCAGGCTAAGGTAATCCAGGCCTGCCTCACTGGCAGCTGCAATTTTACCTGTGGCCAGGAGAGGGAGCATCTGCCTTCCCACGTCCCTCACCAGGCGCCCAGCATCTTGGTACCATCATCACCTCTGCCTGTCCCCACTCATGGCCAAGCTTCATGCCCTGCATTTTGCCTTCTTCTTGTCCAGAATGACCCATCTGTCCAGATACAGGGCAGATGCCACTGTGCTGCATGACCCCCCCCCCCCCGCCCCTATCACATTTCACAAGTACTGCCTGAGTCCAGGGCTTTTACCCACCCTACCTGGAATCCCCCTGACCTGAGCCATTTCTCATCTTCCCTCTGTTTATCTGGGCTTCCTCATTGGTTGTAAGCTCTCAACCGTTCAGGCCTCAACTTAGAGGCCACTAGGAACCTCCCCAGCCCTACCCCCTTTGTTTTGTTTGTTTTTTGGTTTTTCGAGACAGGGTTTCTCTGTATAGCCCTGGCTGTCCTGGAACTCACTCTGTAGACCAGGCTGGCCTCGAACTCAGAAATCCGCTTGCTTCTGCCTCCCAAGTGCTGGGATTAAAGGCGTGTGCCACCACCATTCGCCCCGCTACCTGCTTTGTAACCTCTGAGCCTTTAATACAGTATAGACCTAAGTTTATCACCCAAAGGGAGATTCTCATTGCTTGCTTGCTGAACGACTGAAGAATGAACACTGGCCTGGGAAAGCTGCTGTGTCTGACACAACATGAGGGTCACACTGTAGGGACCAGCTGAAGCAGTGAGCTAGAGCCCTTGGCACCAGAATGGGTGGTAGGTACTCAGGCTTTCCACTTCTCTTGCTTCCCTATCCTCTCCCATCCATGTGAGTGCCCACTGTGCATACCCGTATTGCCATCTCTCTGTTCACAGTTCTGCTATGGCAGCCCTTCAGCCTGCAGGGTGGCGGGAAGCTGGAGCTTCAAATCACGGAACTAGAAAGCTAAGGTGAAAGCTGAGTCCCTGCATAGCTGTCTTTTCCTTCTCCTCATGTCCCTGAGTTCTGGGCCAGGCCTTAGTTCCGGGATTGCAGTAGTCGGCTTTCTCCTCTTGCACCTTGGGCTCTTCCAGGGACAGAGGCAAGGTCACAGAGCTCTCACTAAAGCAGTTTGTTCCGTTTGCAGTTTTCTTGGGAACCAGGGCTTGCGCAGGTGCCCATATGATAGGGGGAGAGGGGGAGGGATGAGCTTTATGGAACTGCTGGCAAAGCATCATTTGACGTCCCTGGGCTACTCTGGATTCCTGGGGCCTTGGGCTGCAGCTCCAGCTGCAGGCAGTTGTCCACCATCTCCAAACACTCAGCTTCTGGGCCCCAAGCACAAAAGCAACCTTCCTATTCTGGCCCTTCAGTGATTCCCAACAAATTGTCTGGCATGTAAGTGGAACTGCTATTTTTAGTAGCTAAATTGTTGGAGACACTGGAACAGAAAGCTTCCAGATCTTTGCTTCTGTGGACTTCAGGAGGTCATCTTTAGTTAGGGGGAGTCAGCAGGTACATGTAGGAGGACATGGTTGTCACAAGAAAGACTGCAGTTTCAATCAGCATTCCTGTGCTCCAGCATTGGGGGAGGAGGGGAGGTGAGGAGGTATGCAAACTCATTGTTCAGGCTGGAGGGTGGTGACTTTTTGGAACAGGGCCTGGACCTCACTATGTAGACCATGCTGGCCTAGAACTCTCAGAAACCCATCTATCTCTGCATCCCGAGAAATGGGATTAAAGGCCTGTGCCACCATGTCCAGCTAATGGTGACTTTTGAAAACTAGCTTGAGCACAGAGTGGAGTCACTGGGGCTGCTGTAGGACTTGGAAGGAAGTGGATGGTCTTTATGTTGGTAAGTAGAAATCTGTACAAGAGGAAGGCTGGAATGCATGCACCCAATGAGCAGGGTGGACAGGGTGAGGTCTGAGAGGCCTGCAGTGCTCCCTTAGATTTATTTGTTGCTTTAGTAAAATACTCAGACAAAAAGCAATCTAAGAGAGAAATGGATTTATTTCATTACAATCCCAGGTTACTGTCCATCACTGTGGGGAAGTCAAGGCAGGAACTTCACATAGCTACCCACTTCACATCCAATCAAGAGCAGAGAGAAATTAATGCATTTGCTCGCTTGTTTGTGCTCAGCTTCATTTCTCCATTCTTAGATCAGGACTCCTTGCCTAGGAAATGGTGCCACCCATAGTGGGCTGGCTCTTCCCATATCTGTTAACCTAATTAAGATAGTCCTCCCCAGATGTAGACAATCTATCACTAAGATTCTCTTCCCAAGATGATTCCAGATTGTGTTAAATTTACAGTTAAAACTAACCATCGAGAAGACTGTACAATGTATTCTGAGATCCTTCAGGCTTGGACACACCATCAGATTTTCATTTTATAGAAGTCACTGGCCGGGCGTGGTGGCGCACGCCTTTAATCCCAGCACTGGGGAGGCAGAGGCAGGTGGATTTCTGAGTTCGAGGCCAGCCTGGTCTACAGAGTGAGTTCCAGGACAGCCAGGGCTATACAGAGAAACCCTGTCTCTAAAACAAAACAAAAAAACAAAGAAGTCACTGGCTTGTTGGTTTTCTGTTTGTTTGTTTGTTTGTTTATACATTTTGTTGGTTGAGTTTTCAAGACAGGCTTTCTCTGTGTCACCCTGGCTGGCTTGGAACTCAGGAGAGCCACCTGTTCCTGTGCCACTAAGCCCAGATTGCTTTGTTTTTGAGATAGGTTCTCTTTCAGTCACATAGCTCAGGCAGTATTGAATTTACTGTGAAGCTGGCCATGACCTTGACTTGGTTTATGAGTGTGCACCACCATGCCTGATCTGTGTAGTGCAGAGGACTGGACCCAGGGCTACAAACATGCTACATGATTACTCTCCCACCTGAGCTGTATCCCCAGCTCATATGCTCATCGTTTGTGGGGACCAGCTGTGTGTCATCGGCTCCCCGATCCCAAGCTCTAACATCACCTCCCGATGCTCTTGCTTTCTAGGTGCGTGCTTTATTCAGTTCTTTGTTTAATTGACAGTGGAAGGCTCAATGGCAGTTTTCATTGGTTCTGGTGACATTTTCACTAGTTACCTGACACATGCCTTTCCTGCCCTTCTCTCCTTTTTATTCTTTTATTCCTATGGCAGCTTTGTGTAGATTCATTCTGCTTGCCTTTTTTCTTTTCTGCCATCTTTTGTCTGAGGGTGGTGAATGAGGAGGGATCAGGACCTACCAAGTCCCATGGCACTCATGATGTTAGGGCTGTCAGAAACAAAGACTCCCCCTCCTCCCCTCCTTGCTCCTCCTGCTCTCCCTCCTCCCCTCCCTGCTCCTCCTGCTCTCCCTCCTCCCCTCCCTGCTCCTCCTGCTCTCCCTCCTCCCTTCCCTGCTCCCCCTCCTCCCCTCCCTGCTCCTCCTGCTCCCCCTCCTCCCCTCCCTGCTCCTCCTCCTTTCCCTCCTCCCCTCCCTGTTCCTCCTGCTCTCCCTCCTTCCCTCCTTCCTCCTCCAGTTCCCCCACCTCCTGCTGCTCCTCCCCACTTCCCTTCAGGCAGTCATGGTTTACCTGGGATCTCCACTCTCTTGGTTTATTCTGCTTTAGTCAGGCTCACTNTTCTGGGTGATTTTCTTTCTCTCTCTCTCTTTTTTTTTCTGGCTTATCAAGATATAATTGACATAAAACACATGGTGCCTGTTTAATGTTGTATTAGTTTAATAGTGTATCATTTTGTTGCTATAGTGAAACACCAGAGGCAGGCTAACTTTAAAAAGAAAAGTTTACATAGCTCACCTTTTAGCATGGCCCAGATCCCAAAGCCAACAGGAAGAAGGGATCACATTGAAGAATGGGAAGAGGGCTGGTGAGATGGCTCAGCGGGTAAGAGCACCGACTGCTCTTCCAAAGGTCTTGAGTTCAAATCCCAGCAACCACATGGTGGCTCACAACCACCCGTAATGAGATCTGACATCATCTTCTGGTGCACCTGAAGTCAGCTGCAGTATACTTATGTATAATAATAAATAAATTAAAAAAAAAAAGAATGGCAAATGGCTCTTTAGTCAGGAATGGTGGTGCACGCCTTTAATCCCAGCACTTGGGATTACACAATAAATTTTATACACTTATCTCTTTATTGTTATGTCCAATGACACTAATCAAAATGACAGTGCAGAATTTTATTATAAAAAAGTTTTTTTTTTTTTTTGTTAATCCCAGCACTTGGGAGGCAGAGGCAGGTGGATTTCTGAGTTTGAGGCCAGCCTGGTCTACAGAGTGAGTTCCAGGACAGCCAGAGCTACACAGAGAAACCCTGTCTCAAAAAAGAAGAAGAAGAAGAAGAAGAAGAAGAAGAAGAAGAAGAAGAAGAAGAAGAAGAAGAAGAAGAAGAAGAAGAAGAAGAAGAAGGGGAAGAGTGAAGAGTGAGAAGCTGGGGGGTGCCCACATTTCCCCCAACCAATCTAAGGACACCCCCCAACCCACCCCAGATGGCAATCCTTTGAGGACCTCACTCCTATCACACAAGCTCAGATGAACACTGCAAATATGTAGCATGTAATAAGTTGCTATGCTCTACAGTTCTGGGATTGAAACCTGGGCCTTCTGCATGCCAGGCAAGTGCTCTACCACTGTGCTAGACCCTCAGTCTCTTACTGAATAAGTTTGAAGTATATGTCTACTCACAAGGCCATCACAACCGAGCCAATGAGCATCTCCCCACTCCAGAGTTTCCATCACCTGTGCACATACCCTTATCTCTACTCCTGTTTGCAAGTGTCCCCAAGTGTCCCCTGGGCTGTTGCTTGTCACACAGATTAGAGATTAGTTTGCATTTTGTAGACCCTTAAAAAAAAGATTTATTTATTTATTTTTATTCTTTTTAGGTTTTTCAAGACAGGGTTTCTCTGTGTAGCCCTGGCTGTCGTGGAATTCACTTTATGTAGACCAAGCTGACCTTGAACTCAGATCTCTCAGACTCTGCCTCCAGAGTACTGGTATTAAAGGCATGCATACCACCACCCTGCTAATTATTTTTATAATGTTTGTGTCTTAGTCAGGGTTTCTATTCCTGCACAAACACCATGACTAAGAAGCAAGTTGGGGAGGAAAGGGTTTATTCAGCTTACACCTCCATGTTGCTGTTAATCACCAAAGGAAGTCAGGACTAGAACTCAAGCAGGTCAGGAAGCAGGAGCTGATGCAGAGGCCATGGAGGGATGTTCCTTACTGGCTTGCTTCCTGTGGCTTGCTCAGCCTGCTCTCTTACAGAACCCAAGACTGCCAGCCCAGGGATGACACCACCCACAAGGGGCCCTCCCCACTTGATCACTAATTGAGAAAATACCCCACAGCTGGATCTCATGGAGGTGTTTCCCCAACTGAAGCTTCTTTCTCTGTGATAACTCCAGCCTGTGTCAAGTTGACATACAAAAAACCCAGCCAGTACAGCTTGTGTGTGTGTGTGTGTATGTGTCCATGATTACAGGTACCTGTGAGTACAGGTGCCTGTGGAGGTGAGAAAGTGTTGGATCCCTTGGAGCTGCAGTTATAGACAGTTAGTGAGCTGCTCCGAGATGATGTGGGTGCTTGGAATAGAACTTGGGTTTTCTGCAAGAGCTGTGTGTGCTAACTGCTGAGCCAGCTCTCCAGTCCCAAGAGTAGAAGATTCTTAGGGTATGTCTTCTCTCAGGCCTCCCCCAGGTTGGTGCAAGTGCACTGAAGTCCACCAGCTGCTGTGTGTAGCTGGACCATTCTTGTTTTTGTTTTGTTTTGTTTTGTTTTGTTTTTTTGTTTTTTTGTTTTTTTGAGACAGGGTTTCTCTGTGTAGCCCTGGCTATCCTGGAACTCACTCTGTAGACCAGGCTGGCCTCAAACTCAGAAATCCGCCTGCCTCTGCCTCCCAAGTGCTGGGATTAAAGGTGTGCACCACCACGCCCAGCTAGCTGGACCATTCTTTCACCCTGTTGCAGATCCTTGAATGACGTACCTAGGTCCGTTCAGGCCCTTCTCCACTGTGGGAGGACACTCAGCTGCTTCTTGGCTACTCTGATAATACAGCTGTGAGCACGTGTGGGTTTTCTTTCTCTTGAGTGTGTTAGTGCCAGTGTGATGACTAGCTCATGTGGTCAGCATGTGTAGAATTGCACCATTTTACCTGCCCAAGGGCACATGACGGCTGTGTGAGGGTTCCAGTGGCTTCACACCTGTGCCAATGATGATGTGGCAAGACTTGCATGTGACTTATCATAGTGGGTGGCTAGTGTGTTCTCTGGTGGTTTACACTTAAGGTAGGTAGCAGTGAGCATCTTTTCCACAGCTGTTTTTTTCATAGTTATACTGGCTAGTTTGACACAAGCTAGAGATCCACCTGCAGCCAGGCCCGTAGAGCATTTTCTTAAGTAGTGATTGATAGGGGAGGGCCCAGCCCATTGTGAGTGGTGCCATCCTTGGGCTGGTGGTCTTGGGTTCTATAAGAAAGTAAGCTGAGCAAGTCATAGGAAGCAAGCCAGTATGCAGCACCCCTCCATGGTCTCTGTGTCAGCTTATGTCTCCAGGTTCCTGCCCTGTTTGAGTTCCTGTCCTGACTTCTGTGATGACCAGTGATATTGAAGAGTAAGCCGAATAGACCCTTTCCCTCCAAGTTGCTTTGATTATGGTGTTTCATTGCAGCAATAGTAACCCTAAGACAATAACATACATACATACATACATACATGTGTATATACACATACACACATATATGTATGTGTATATATATATGTATATATATATACATATATGTATATATATATATATATGTATATGTATATATATACACACACACAGACACAAACACAGAAGTGCATATATATGTGTATGATCAACATGAAGAGCTGTAGCTGGCCCCTGGCTTTTGCCTCCTTAAGGCTGAGGAAGGCAGTGGCTTCTGTCACTAAATTGGACTCCAGGTCTCTTCTCCCCTCACAGACTGCTTTAATTGCATATAAACACAATCATAGCATCTTTATAGTGCATATTTCTTTCTTTTTTTTTTTATTATATGTAAGTACACTGTAGCTGTCTTCAGACACTCCAGAAGAGGGCGCCAGATCTCGTTATGGATGGCTGTGAGCCACCATGTGGATGCTGGGATTTGAATTTATCACTTTCAGAAGAGCAGTCGGGTGCTCTTACCCCCTGAGCCATCTCACCAGCCCCGCATATTTCTTTTTTCAAGATTTATTTATATGAGTACACTGTAGCTGTCTTCAGACACACATCAGAAGAGTGTATTGGATCCTATTACAGATGGTTGTGAGCCACCATATGGTTGCTGGGAATTGAATTCAGGACCTCAGGAAGAGCAGTCAGTGCTCTTAACCACTGAGCCATCTCTCCAGCACTATTGTGCATATAGTTCTAACACAATAGTAGAATCCAGTTGGGGACCAGATTCTCAGACCAGTAATGAAGATTTTTTTTTATAAAACTTGCCCTTAACCTTCCATCTACTACACATTCTATCTATCTATCTATCTATCTATCTATCTATCTATCTATCATCTATATTGAGTTTTGCTTACATATATGTCTATGTGAAGGTGTCGGATCTTCTGAAACTGGACTTACTGACAGTTGTAAGCTGCCATGTAGGTGCTAGAAATTGAACTAGGGTCCTCTGGAAGAGTAGGCAGCGCTCTTAACTACTGAGCCATGTCTTCCATATCATCACATTCTTAAATTCAGTATGGCTCTCCTCAATATGGTTTTCCTGAAAAAAAAAATCTCACCTGTCTGCATACCAAATCAGGGTAGGTGTTTGGGGGTGGGATTTGAAAGCCAAGCAGGGAGACTGGCTTCCTCAATCCACACAAGCTGGGGGAGTTGAGGGTAGAGTTGGGAACACATGCCTCCGCTGGGCATCCCGTGAGGAGTGGCCCACTGCTCTCAGGACGCTGATGCTGAAGATGCTGCTGCGGCAGTTAGGAGCAGGGAGGACACGTACGCACGCGGGGACCGCCTTTCTCAGAGGTGCAGGCCCTGGGATGACTCATCTGCTGACTCTCCTTCGAGTACAGGGACCAGGAACCAGGTGAGCTGGGGGAGCACCCTCTGGGCTAGGGAGGAGTCTGAGGTACTACAGATGAAGGACCCTGGAATCTTTGAGAAGATTATCTCAAAGAGCAACACCCACTGTACAGTTGACACAACAAGAGAGACTAGGATCAGACCATCAGTTACTTCCCTCATTGCCTGGCAGAGCAACTTCAAGGAGGAACGATTTATATTGGCTCAGGCCATTACTGCTGGGACTGTGTGGCTGGGCAGCTTAGCTTCCACCAAGGTCTGCAGGGAAGCAGCAAGTGTGACCCCTCCCTCCAGGAACCACCCTCTAGTGACTTAAGCCCTCCTGCTGGGCTCTGTTTCCTAATGTTTCCACAAATGCCTGGGCCAAGTGTCAAACCAAAAATCCTGCTTAGGAAAGGAAATGTCTTTCTTGACCCCAGCAGTCCTTTCTTTCCAGATCTTGCCGTAATGTGTCTGTGTTTGGATCACAGCCTTGGGGCTGCTGAATGCTTAGGCCTTTGAAGCCTGTTTCAGGAGAGCAGCTTGTTCTGTGACCGGCTCATAAAACCACAGTAAAGAAGAAATGGCCATGTGGCTTTTTGCTGCTCGCTTTCGGGAACTATAAAGTCAAAGGAGGCTGGTAGCAGAGCTGAAAAAAAAACGGTGACTACCCAAGAGCTCTCTGACCTCTCCAGGAACACGGCAGCCCAATCTGAGGGCCGGTTTTGGGCCTGAGAGTTGATAGTTGTGATGCAAACCATTGCCTGTGGCAGCCTCTAGACCAAACCCCTTGTACATCCTGCAAGCTGTATGCTTTCTGCTTTACAGGACTCTGACTCACAACCTCAACTGAAAGGAGAGCTTTGCAACCCTACTAAAAAGCTCATGCCCTGGCGGTGCCAGAACATTCCTCAACCACTGCAGGGAGTAGTTCCTTAGGTGGCAGTGGACGTCTGCTCCTTCAGTTCCAAGAAGCAGGTGTCAGTACTAGAAGTGAGCTTACCTGAGGCAGGTGCCTATAGGTTGCCTGGGTCTTTGCTTCCTCTCCTCTCACAGCAAAAGAAATCCTGGTGCTTAGAAAAGCTGTTCTAAGTCCCACTGCATGGAAGGACAACTAAGGCAAAGCCACTGTGAGCTTTGTGTCCCTGGATGAATATCAATCTCAGGCCTCATTTTGCATCTGTCAAGTGGTATTACTAAAGCTTGCCCTTTGTCCCTAGGAGACTTTTGGGAGCTGTACCCTGTGATGGATGGTTGAAGCAAACAAAGGGCTGTGCACCTGGTGTGGCATTACTGAATGTTCAGTGCACAGTGCCTTGGTGTGGGAACTCCCTGAGGGTCTGGGGTGGGGCCAGCTAAATAGAGCTGTTCCCAGTTAGCTGAACCACCCTTTAGATTCCAGGCAGCTAACACAGGAAGCAGGGAGGGGGTGGGGCTAAATTCCTGCCAGCCTGCCAGCCACACAAAGAAAGGTCCCTTCCCCATAAGAGTCAGGGAGTCCTCAATTCAGCTAGACTGCTCATTTTGAAAATGCAGATATGCCCCAACACAATCACAGATTAGGGAAACGTTGAGTGTGGTGTGAATTTAAAAGTGCACATGTGCTGGGCAGGATGATGTCCTCAGAAAGGCCAGGTGAATGCTGTGCACAGCACACAGCTGCTGGGCCTAGGCAGACAGACATGCAGAGACACTCAGACATGCAGACACTCCAGCCTACACCTGCCGTCAACCTTATTTCTAGCTTGGGTTGGGAGTCGCATCCAACCTGTATGGCTCTACATGTTTTCCCTCTTAAGAATCACTTTGGGGGGG